>CASHTH010003738.1:0-32677 GCA_030341885.1 Geodia barretti
CGAAGTGATCGCGCAGCGCCTTGGGCACGACGAATCGCTTGTCTCGTCGTACTCTTGCTCCCGCTTCTTGATGAGAATCCCTTCATCAGTCGGGATGATGTCAACTTCGGCATTCTCGTCGATGCCGAAGTGATTTCTTAGCGCACTGGGATCCTGATTTGCCCCTCTTCGTTGATTCGCATGGCTCACTCCGTATCTGAGTAGCAATCGCACGGACTCACCTCCATTTTAGCACGCGACATCGCGCGCTAATCCCCCGCCGTCTCCCGCATCCGCTCCCGCACATCATCCGGAATCTCGCGGATATACTGTCGCGTGGGCGAGTCATGCCGCTTGCCGACGCTGACACCGGCCTCCGCCATCAGCGCCACGCCGCCGAGGTAGTCGGAAACGCTGATGTACTCCGAGTCCACGCCGCCATCCGGGTCCGGTATCGTCGTCGTGGCGTTGTGCCAGTTGCCCAGCGGAAACGCCAGCCCCGTCACCTTGTAGCCGAACACCGCGAACGCCGTAGCCTCGCACCCACCGCCGCTCATAAGCTGCCGCTGTGTCTTGAAGTCTTTATCCCTCTCCCGAATGCTCTGCTGCGCCGCGATGAACACCTGCTCCGCGTCTGCGTCGAAAGTATAGACTCGGTCGCCCGTGCGGATTACCGGCCCCTCGCCCTGCGCCACGCCCGGTATGAGCGGGCTAGACTCCACCGACACGACCAGCGTGTTCTTCGGCAGCGTCCCCGCCTCCGCCATCAGCCGCGCACCGAACAGCCCGCCCTCCTCCGCGCGCGTGAACACCGCGTAGAAGTCCGCCTCAGCATCGCTCGTCACCAGCCGCTCCAGCGCCGAAAGTATTGCGCCACATCCCGCCAGGTCGTCAGCCGCGCGCATGCGAATCGTCTCGCCCTCGATGCCGCCCTCTATGGCAAAATCAGGCAGGTCGAACACCACCGCAGCGGGCATCGCGAACTCCGCGTCCGATTTCACGCTCACGCCTACAAGTCTGTCCTCGCCGCCGGACGATTGGGCATCCAAGGGCAGTATCTCGGCAGCTATGCGCTCCCCGTCCGGCATCAGCACGAACGCAGGCGTCCGCTTCGTCTTCGACGCCGCAGGCACGCCACCCAGCGCCCTTGCGATGTAGTTCCGGCTACTGTCAGACGCTGTGTCGGACGAAAAAATCTCGTAGCCCGGATGGTCCATATGCGCCACGAACGCGATGGGCGGCTCTCGCTCCGATTCGGGAAGCGCGGCGATAGAAGGCGCGATGTAGTGCGCTATGATGTTGCCGAAGTCATCCCGCCCGTACTCCACGCCGTCCAGAGTCACAAGCACGCCAAGGATGTGTTCTGCAACCCCCCATTCATGGAACGGCACGGCAGGATTCCTCGCCAGTCCCGCAAGTATGTCGAGCGCTCGTTGTTCTGTCTGATTCATGGTGTTAGTCTAACATGAGTGAAGGGGACGAGCGGAATGAATGCCATCTGGGAAACTGTCCATCTATTCTCACAGCACAGAGCAACTACGAACATTGCCTTGCCGATGGTATCATTAGGGGAAACTATTGCCTCTGAGAACTAGACACCGACAGACGCTACGACGTATCTTCGCTAGTCCTACACCTTCTGATATTAGATGGGCTGAGATAGAGTCCCTGCTGCTGGCCGTAGGCGTAGAAGTCTCAGAGAGAGCAGGTTCTAGGGTGGGTTTGAGGAAAGAGGGTGCGCGAATGACTGTTCATAGACCTCACCCAAGTCCGGAGATGGGTAAGGCTACCGTAAGAGCAATCGCAAAATTCCTTAAAGAAATTGGAGTCACGTCATGATTGAGTATAAGGGATATATTGCTACAGTCGAATATGATGATTCTGTGGATCTGCTTCATGGGGAAGTCATCAATACTGGCTCATACCCTGTCGTGACTTTTGAGGCTGCTGATGTAGAGGGTCTCAAACGCGAGTTTCAAATATCTGTTGACGACTATCTTGCTTGGTGTAAGGAGGATGGAGTTGAGCCGCAACGCCCGTTCGCTGGAAGCTTAAACCTGCAATTGGACGCAGAGCTTCACCGCCGTGTCGCAATTTCTGCCGCTCGTAATCGCAAGAGCATCGACGATTGGATTAAGGACGTGCTTGAACGCGAAGCCGAGGTTCTGTAAGCTCGATATTGGGTAAGCCAAAGTTTTGTTGACAATGTTCGAGACCGTCGCCGCCTGACCACGTTTGCACACATATCGGCGCAGCCTTATCGTGCATCTACCCATCCGATGCTTTCCGCCATAATATGCAGCCTGTAGTTCCGATGGTCAGCGGAAACACTACGCCGATGAACTTCCAGATGACATTGTTGTACACGCTGACGGACTTGCCTTCAGTCAGTGTCAGCAGGTCTATCCAGTTGTGGAAAAACCACAATGTCAGCGCCGCCGTCGCATAGAACAATATGTACGCGCCCAGACGTTCGCCGCTGATTGCCTCGCCGCCGCTGGGTAGCAGCGAGCGAAGCCTCATGAAGTTCACGGCCAGCGCCGCAAGGATTACTACCACCGCCACGTAGTCTATGACTTGCCAGATGTGCTTAGGCTCAAGTCCCTGTCCGTCCTGATACAGGTCGTTGAACACGAACTGGACCGCATAGGCTATCGCATTTATCACCAGAAAAGCGCCGACCACACGCAAAAATCATAGCAAACCTCCTCGTCTTAGCCCCAGTCCTTGCCCCATCTTTAGATGCACCGCCTCTCGTGGCCCGCGTCTCCGATAGTATAGCGAACATACTGCCACACCATCTATCTGTGGCGCGGCCGAGCGCAGAGCAACTTATGCGAAATCTGGAATCCAGCCGCGACTCCCACTATCCGCTCGCGCTCTCTTATATGCGTCCCGATGCTATAATCAGGACGGGAGTGTGACTGAAGACTATGGTTTCACGCAGACAAAGCGGACGCCCCAGAAGCCCCGCAGACCAGATACTTGAAGGCTGAACGACAACCAGCGCGACGCCGTCACCGCGATGACGGCCCGCTGCTCATCATCGCAGGCCCCGGCAGCGGCAAGACCCGCGTCATAACGCACCGCATCGCATATCTCGTGCGCGTCGTCGGCATCTCGCCATATCGCATCGCCGCCGTAACATTCACGAACAAGGCAGCCCGCGAGATGCGTCAGCGCCTCGTCCCATTGCTCGGGCAGGCGGCGGAGCAGCTCACTACTACTACCTTCCACGCCTTCTGCGCCAATGTGCTGCGGCGAGAGGGTGAGCACATCGGCCTCGACCGCGACTTCGTCATCTATGACGACGCCGATCAGATGGCACTGGTCAAGCGCGCCCTCATCGAGCTTGAGCTTGACCCCAAGCGCTTCCCTCCGCGCTCCATCCTCTCCGGCATATCAAGCGCGAAGAGCGAGCTTCTGGGCGTTGAAGGCTTGGCGCACCGCTCCGCCAGCTACTGGGATGAGATTGTAGTCCGCGCCTACGAACGCTACGAAGACCTGCTGCGCCAGTGCTCCGCCGTGGACTTCGACGACCTGCTCCTCAAGACCTACCAGCTCTTCGACCGCGTGCCCGACGTGGCGCAGAAGTATCAGGAACGCTATGTCCACTTCATGGTTGACGAGTTCCAGGACACGAATGTGGCGCAGTACGCCATCTCCAGGCAGATGGCGCGCCACCACCTGAACATCTGCGTCGTGGGCGACCCCGATCAGTCCATCTACACCTGGCGCAACGCCGACATCCGCAACATCCTCAGCTTCCAGGACGACTACCCGAAGGCGAAACTCATCGCCCTTGAAGAAAACTACCGCTCCACACAGACGATCCTCGACGCCGCACGCAGCCTCATCGCATCCAACACGCAGCGCGTTGAGAAGGACCTCTGGACGCGCAACGGCTCCGGCGTCCCCATCGTCATCGCAGAGGGATACAACGAGGAGGAGGAGGCACAGTTCGTCGTCAGAGAGATACAAAGCCTCACGCGCAATCAGGAGGCGGTCGTAGGCCGCAAGAAATCAGGCACCACGCTGGGCGACATCGCGGTGATGTACCGCGTGAACGCGCAGTCGCGCGCGCTGGAAGAGGCTTGCCTCCGCTACGGCGTGCCGTATCAGGTCGTGGGCGGCATGAAGTTCTACCAGCGTCAGGAGGTGAAGGACATCATCGCCTACCTGCGCCTCATCGCCAACCCTGACGACGATGTTAGCCTGAACCGCGTCATCAACCTGCCCACGCGAGGCATCGGCCAGCGCACCCTCGACCATCTCGCCCGAACCGCAAGAGACGCCGGCACATCGCAGTTCGCCGCCATTCAGGCGCTGTCGGGCGAGCGAGTCGGATAGCGGCACAGGGCACTGTCGTCAGCCCGTTCACGGCGCGAGCGCGTACTTCGCTCATAGGCTTCGGCAATCTCATCAAGGGCATCGCGGACGAGCGCGACGAACTTGACCTGCTCGACATCATCGACGCCGTCCTTGAACGCAGCGGCTACCAGCGCTGGCTATCGGATCAGCCCGAACGCAGCGAGGAACGGCTTGAGAATATTCAGGAGTTCCGTGCGTCCGCCCGCGACTACCTGCACTTCGGCAGAGCCGAGGCGCTCACCGCGTTCCTTGAGAGCGTCAGCCTCGTCGCCGATGTGGACAGCATGGAGGACAGGGCAGACGCCATACGCTCATCACGCTGCATCAGGCGAAGGGCTTGGAGTTCCCCGTCGTCTTCATGGTCGGCATGGAAGAAGGACTGCTCCCGCACTCGCGCTCGGTGGACGACCCCACGCAATTGGAGGAAGAGCGCCGCCTCTGCTATGTCGGCGTTACCCGCGCCAAAGAGCGTCTGTACCTGCTGCGCGCGTTCAGGCGTGGCTTCCGTGGCGGCTCCGAGCCGGGCACACCATCGCGTTTCCTCCTCGACATCCCGCAGGAACTACTCACCGCGCCCGCGCAGCCCAAGCGCCCAAGCCCAAGCAGTCAGCGTTCGGCAATCAGGCGCGGCGGTCAAGTGCAGATACGCCCCCAGCGCCAGACATCCGGCGCAGCGATCGCGCAGGTCGCACCCAGTCCGTAACGCCTTCTGCTTCAGGCTGCGTTCACCCGGCGGAATCCCAACGCGTAGAAGCGGCCGCGCCCCCAGAATGTCCCCGGCCAGCGCCCCGTGCGTGAAGGAGCGGCATCCGCAGGCGGGAGTGGTCAGATGGCAGCCTCCCCGCATCTGGCAACCGGAGACAAAGTAATGCACAAGGTCTTCGGAGAAGGCATCGTCACGGAGAGCAAGCCCACCGGCAACGACTTCGAGGTTACCGTGGCATTCAAAGACGGCGCCGGCGTCAAGCGCTCTGCTGGGGATGGCGCCGTTGGAGAAGATAGACTAGCTCCCAATCCGTTCGGCTCGAAAAGCCTCTTGGTGAGATCGTCGGCAATCCTGAAGCCCTGCTTATCGCACCGTCGGCGGCGGCTCATTGAAAGGCTCACCCTTCTGCGCGCCTCTTCATAGCGCTCAAACCACATTCGCCAATGGGAAGACGCCTCTGCATGTCCTGCCGCACGTCCTTCAACACGCCCCTCTTTGCGTCCCATTTCCCGCCCTTGGTTGCGAATCCTATCCCTTAATTTCTCGGACAAAAGTGCCATACTTCTCCAAGCCTCCGTAAGAAATACCGCCAGCAGAACCGAGACAGGCGCAATCCCTCCGCCTGCCATGAAGTCACGCTTACCCTGTCGGGCGGCGGCTCGTCAAAAGGCTCACCCTTCTTACGCGCCTCTTCGTAGCGCTCAAACCACATTCGCCAGTGCGAAGACGCCTCTGCATGTCCCGCCGCACGTCCCTCTTTGCGTCCCATTTCCCGCCCTTGGTTGCGAATCCTATCCCTTAATTTCTCGGACAAAAGTGCCATACTTCTCCAAGCCTCCGTAAGAAATACCGCCAGCAGAACCGAGACAGGCGTAACCCCGCCGCCATGTCCTGCCACCGCCAGAATCCTCACTACAAATTCAATCTTACCATGCCACAGGAATTCCTCTAACGCCGCGATACCAAGCCCCACTCCCAGCAGCATCCCCAAAATCACAAGATAAGCAGTCCGCCATCCTTCCGGGAATAGCGCCACGGCCTCCTGCACGGCACTACGGTCGCCTCGTTCATTCATTGCCAAGAATACTTACGCTCCGCAAAACACTTCCTCGTGCCAAATCATACCACTAACTATTCTGGCGCCGAACCACCCCTGCATTGTGCATCACCCCGTTTGAGTGCATAATAGCGCCACTGTGCAATCACCGAGGCTTCCCCATTCTGGCTCCAACCCCGCGAGATTTCTGAGGAACAGGTTTCGTACCCCGCCCGCCCTGCGCAACCGCGACCTGCGTGTGCTGATGTCCGCGTCCTTCTTCGACGCCATCGGACACATGGGCGAGCAGGTTGCCCTCAGCTGGCTGATTCTTGACCTCACCGACAATCCCTTCATGGTCGGCGTGTCGCTCGCGCTCCGAATGGCGCCGCTCTTCTTCCTCGGCATTCCGGCGGGCACAATCGCCGACATGGTTGACCGCCGCCTGCTCATACGCTCTCTGAACATAGTCATGGGCCTCCTGATGGTGGGTATCGGCGCGCTCCTTTACCTTGAGATGCTCCAGGTTTGGCACCTGCTGGCATTTCGCGGTTGTAGGTGGCTGCCTGAGCGCCATACACCAGGCGGCGCGCCAGAGCTTTGCCTTCGACGTCGTGGGGCGAGAAAATCTTCTAACCGGTCTGGCTTACGTCGGGCTGGGTATGCGGCTGGGCGGGCTCGTCGGAGCGGTTGCGGCAGGTTATCTCATAGGCGGCCCCGGCGCGCACATGGCGTACTGGATGCTCGCCAGCGGCTACATCGTCTCCACGCTCCTGCTGAGTCTCATACACTCTCCCGGGTCAGGCGGCTGCCCGCTCGCGCCAACCCATATTGCAGAACCTGCGGGAGTTCGGCGGCGAGCTTCGGCGCAACACCCCACTGCTGACACTGGTGATTATCGTCGCAGCTACCGAGACGCTGGGCTTTTCAAGCGGAGCGACGTTACCGAGCCTCGCTCGTGATGTCCTGAATGTGGGCGCGGAGGGTCTTGGCTGGCTGAACGGTTTTCGCAGCGGCGGCGCGGTGGTGGCGATATTGCTGCTCTCGCTATTCGGCGAAGTGGGGCGCAGGGGCGCGCTGCTGCTGCTCAATCTGCTGGTCTTTGGCGCGGCGCTTGTGCTGTTGGGGCAGTCTCCCGTAGTCGCCACTTTCTTGCCCGGAGGGGGCACGTCAGGTGAGTCCGCCAGCTTGATTCTCGGACAGTCCCCCGCGTTTGTGATCGCGCTCCTGGCGACGGGAATCGTAGGTGGGGCGATGGCGATGTCCGATATCTTCTCGCAAAGCATGATGCAGAACATCGTGCCCAACGAGCAGCGCGGGCGCGCAATGGGCGCGTGGATAGTGGGCATCGGCACCGCGCCGATCGGCAACTTGCAGGTGGGTGCAATTTTGAAGGCTGCAGGGGTGGGAATAGCATTGAGCGCCAACGGCATCGCGCTCGCGCTCGTCGGAGCCGCCATCTTCGCCTTCTACGGCAGGATGCGCCGGATGTAAGGGCCGGCCTACCCTGCATCAAATATATCGGATAGACTGCACTCAAAGCCCGGCAGCACATCACCGCCGTTCAAATTGTCCTCGTTGGTCAGCGTAGTCACATCGCCTCCCGGCGTATGCACATCCACGCTGCGCCTGTTCGGATGGAGCACCCACACCAACCGCGTGCCGTAACTCAACCACATCCGCGCTTTGTCGTTCACTTTCTCGCACGCTGTCACTAGGCGATGCCACCTCCACCACAAGGTCCGGAACTCTCTTCGTAATATCCCGTGACTCTCTCACCGGGCGGTATCTTCTCTGAAGAGAAGAACACTATGTCCGGCTCTCTCACCGTATCGGGCGACCGCTCCAAGCAACACCCCGGAGTCCGAAGCCGCCAATCTACCCAGTCGTCGCGGCTTTACGAAGTTTCGCAGTTCAGTGACCAGATTCACCACAGTCTCGCCGTGTTCTCCGCCGACAGCCATCGTCTTGCAAAGCACCCCTCGGATAAGTTCGCCGCGAACCCCTTTGCTGTACAGCCGTAGCAAGTCATCAGCAGTCAGTAGTTTCACTTCCTGCGCGGTCACTACCATAATCAGCCTCCGGTACTAATCTTCGGCTTGAGCACAGATAAATAATAGCATAGGATGATCTACCGTCCTGACTGCTGCGCGCGCAGGCGCTCAATCTCTTCCAGCAGCGCCCGCTCACGCGCTTCAGCCGCCAGACGCGCTTCTCGCTCCGCCACACGCTTGTCAATTGTCTTGCCAGTCACAGGGTCGAGAACATCGAACTCCTGCCCGTCCCAATAGAAGTCCACATCCAGCAGCTCGCTGTATGCCTTCACGGAGTTGTCGTCTCCAATCTGAAGATCAAACGACTGATACTCGCCTTCAACCAGCCGCTCCCCTGCAAGCGGCTGACCGTACAACTCACCGCCTGTTGGGTCGAATCGCCAGTATTCGGGGATACCGAGCTGAGCATACAGATCTCGTTTGTGCCCTAGGTCGTTCGCCGCCGTGCTTGGCGATGCCACTTCAATTACGAGGTCTGGCGCTTTGCCTACTTCCCAGACCCAGTAGTTCGGTAGGTTCTGTCGAATAGTCTCCGCGTCAACATCAAAAGCGATGAAGCAGTCGGGCTGCACGCGGCGGTTGCCATCCGTAGCGTCATAAGCGACATAAAACGCCCCTGAGATGAACACATCGGCGCGGTCTTCGTAAAGTTCCCAGAGCAGGTGGATGATTCTATGTACCGCGCGTTCTTGTACCAATGCGTCCTCCGGCGGCTCCGGCTCTTCGTAGAAGATGTCGGGCAGCGTTCTATCTACCCATGCGTTGGTTATCGTCCTGGTGGTCGCCCTGGTCGTTGCCATCATGAGCCTCCAGCGTCCGTTGTTGGCTGAGCACAGATAAATAATAGCACAGGATGAACGCTATACCTCTGCCATTATCGCGCCGCTGTCTGCTTCACCGCGTCTTCGGCTTCCACTTGGCTGGACGCCGGCCTTATGAACGAGAATACCACTCCCACGACCACCAGCCCCGCGATGACGATGTACGAAGTTCGCAGCCCCGCCACGAACGCCGTCAGCAGCCCGGTATCCCCCGTCTCCGCAATCGACGACAGGTTCGGCAGGTAGCCCATCGACACCATCACCGCCGCAACGATGGCAGTCGCCACCGCCGTCCCCGTGATGTTCGCAGAGTTCCGCACCAGATTGATGAACCCCGACATCACCCCGTACCGGCTCTCAGGCACCTGCTGCATGATCGAAGAGTTGTTCGGCGGGTAGAAAGTCCCCGTTCCGCTCGTCTGCAGCAGCATCCCAATCGCGACAACCCACACCGACGACTCCGTGGTCAGCGTGGATAGCAGCAGCAGCCCGCACACCGACAGCATCAGTCCGCCCACAGTGAACCACCGATAGCCGAAGCGGTCCGACAGCCTCCCGCTGAGTGGCCCCGTCACTATCATCGCAATCGAGCTTGGCACGAAGATAAGCCCGATCTGCTGCGGCGAAAAGCCCAGTGCCGCCTGCATGTAGAACGGCAGCAGGAAGCGCGTCGACGAGTTGCCGATGAACGATATGAACTGCGCCGCCACTCCCAGCGACACGATGCGCGACTTGAACAGCCGCACATCTATCATCGGCGTCTCGCAGCGCAGCTCCCACCAGATGAACGATGCCACGAACGCCACCAGAGCGAAGATCCCGCCAATCACGGGCGGGTACAGCCAGCCCAGCCGAGGCCCGCTCGTCATTACCAGCAGGAAGGTAACCAGCGAAGCCGTTGACAGCGCAGCGCCCCAGCCAGTCGAACGACGCGCTGCCGCTCCCACGCCGCGAGTATATCCGTCCGTCCAGCACCACCAATACCGCCGCAATCGCGAACAGCGACAGTATCACCCCGAAGTAGAAGACCCACTCCCAGCCCAGCGTCCCCGCGATGAATCCGCCGAGCGCAGGCCCCGCCACATTCCCCGATCCCACCACCGTGATGAACGACCCTATCGCCTTGCCGCGCTCCTCTCTCGGAAACGACGCCAGCACCATCGCCATCCCTGTGCCCTGCGTCATGCTCGCGCCCACGCCCTGCAATACCTTGAACGCGATGAGCGTCAGAATGCTGTCCGATGTGCTGGCGAACAGCCCGCCCACGGCGAAGATGACGAAGCCGGTGACATAGACTCGCTTGCGCCCGATGATGTCGGAAAGCCTGCCCATCGGCAGCAGCAGCGCGCTGATGGCCAGCGCGTACCCTATCAGCACCCACTGCGCCGTAGGAAGGTCCGTCCCGAAGTGCCCCGCGATGGTCGGCATCGTCACATTCAGGCTGCCGAAGTCAGCAACCGATGTGAACGTGCCTATGGCGAGCGCAAGGAACACCCACCACTTATAATGACGGCTCTGGATATGTTGCGGGCGAGAGCAGGCGGGGAAAGTATCATAAAACGTAAACTCAATTGTAAGCCCCTGCGCTGTATCCGCACAACGGAAATCGCAGACCCCGTTCGTGGCGAGCCTGCCGAACCACGCCGCACTTGGACATGCCCCCGCCCACCCGATATAATCGCGCCACCAGCAGATAGATCCGAAAAGACCTGAAGCGAAAGCCCTCAAGCAGATAGGAGATCCCCCATGAAAGCCGGTCTGTTCCTGATGCCCTCTCACCCGCCCGAGCGCTCCACCTGGGACGCCCATCAGTGGGACCTCGAATGCCTGGAACTCGCCGACAACCTCGGCTTCAGCGAGGCATGGATCGGCGAGCACTTCACCGCCCCCTGGGAGCCCGTTCCCGCGCCCGACCTGCTCATCGCACAGGCGCTCATGCGCACCACGAACATCAAGCTCGGCACCGGCGCGCACCTCCTCCCCTTCCACAACCCCGTCGAGCTCGCACACCGCGTCGCATACCTCGACCACCTCGCGCAGGGCCGCTACATGTTCGGCATCGGCTCCGGCGGCCTGCTCTCCGACCACGAGCTCTTCGACGTCAACTTCGAGGAAGGCGAGCACCACGCCCGCACCCGCGAGGCACTCGAAATCATCCTCGGCATCTGGGGCAACATCGACGGCAGCTTCGACTACGAGGGCAAGTTCTGGAACGTCCACATCCCCAATCCTGAGGATCACGCGTATGCCAGCCTCAGAACCTTCCTGCGCCCCTTGCAAAAGCCGCACCCGCCCATCGGCGTAGCAGGCGCAAGCCCCAACTCCGAGACCCTCAAGATAGTCGGCGAGCGCGGCTACATCCCCATGAGCCTCGGCCTCAACGCCATCTATGTCGCCAGCCACTGGGACGCCGTCGAAGAGGGCGCGGCAAGAGCAGGCAAGACTCCGCCAAGCCGCAGCGAGTGGCGCATCGTCCGCGACGTCTGGGTCGCCGACACCGACGAGGAAGCACGCGAAGGCGCACTCAACGGCATGCTCGGCAGGGCATGGCGCGACTACCTCCACCCTCTCTTCTCCTTCGGCGCATACCCCTTCATCAACTTCATGAAGCACTCCGAAGACATCCCCAACGAGGACGTCACGCTCGAATACCTCGTGGACAACCTCTGGATAGTCGGCTCCCCCGACACCGTCGCCCGCAAGCTCAGGGACATGTACGAGATGGTCGGCGGCTTCGGCACCCTGCTCTGGCTCACCTTCGACCACTCCGAAAACCGCGAAGCATACGAAAAAGCCATGACCCTCATGGCAACCGAAGTCATGCCCCAGCTCGCAGACCTCACGGGCGAATAGCGAGGAGACCCGCCAATGAACCCGCTCCTAGTCCTACTCATCGTGCTGGTAATCGGCTACGCAATCTTCGCCGCATACCGCACCTACATCACCATGAAGCGCAGGCGCGAACAAGAAGATGAGCAGGACTGGCCTCGCCGCCGTCGCCTACCCTAACTCGCCTCCCGGAAACCCGCCGGACTGCCCCCAGGACTAAATATATGCCCGCATAGCCTGCACCGATAGCAAGTGTTGAAGTGCGCCCGCAGCTTCTCCAGCGCAATCGAATCCCTGACATCGCAGCGAGGACACGCCGCCCCCGAATCCGCATCATCCGCATCCCCTGCCTCACCCGCGCTCACAAACCCCTCCGGCGCATCCGCCGGCACATCCAGCGCCGCCAATATCGCGCCCAGATCGACAGGCTTAGAAATCCCGCCGCTCCTCGACCGCCTCCCCCGCCGCCTCAGCTCCGCAATCGGCAAATCCGGCCTGTGCCCGCACTGCAAGCACCGCACATTCCTCGCGTCCCCCGTCAGAATATCCCCGCCGCACCGCGCGCATCCCCTCAGAATAACCATAGCCGCCTCCCCTCACCCGCCTCGTTGGGCGCAATTCGTAATCAAGTTAGCTTTCATTGGAGAGCATTCTACTCTCGCTAGCACAAATGTGTCAATCAATTACCGGGAATCCCCAGCTCAAACCCCATCAACGAGGCGACACCGGCGCAAGTTGCGACCATGGCCTCTTTGGTCTGTGCATTCCCGTCTAGCGCCAACAACCCGAAAGCCATAGCAAAGCGTTCTCCCCGCTCCTTCACCGAGAGGTGGGGAGTTCTCTTTGTTTAGCGCTACCGACAGCTCGTGCCATCCGTGATTTCCGCCCTAGCGTTCCTCTATAGCTACCACCGACTATATGGCATGCCGACCAGCGATTACGTTGACACCTCTAACAGCTGCACGTCTTGAACAAGCAGTTCGTCACACCGCAAGGCTAGAGAACCTCTCAATGTCAGCGAGAGCGCCAACCTTAAAGTCTAGTAGGGCTGGATACTGCTTGTCCGCGTTTCTAGTAAGGTAGGTTACTTCCTTTCTGCCTAGGTTTTCCATATCTTCGTGAACAACGAGGCTGATGTATTTGAGCTCCGCCTTCTGGAATTCGAGCAGAGATATTGCAACGCTCTTGGCTTTATCACCACCTAATACTCCGAAGATATACATAGGCAGGCTATTGTATGTAAGTGCCCAGTCCACACTGACTATGGGATAGTCGGATAGCGGAGTATAGTCGGAAACGGGAGAGAAGCGGTTCAAGTCTGTCGTGATGTACTCCTCCAAGTCTTCATAGAAGGCGCCCCGAATTGTTTCTCTGCTCCAATAACGCATATTGCAAACCTTCTGGACGCATCCCGCAAATTGCAGGACTCCCTCGTAGAGCGCGCCAATGGGGGCATCGAGAAAGAAGTTTTCGTCTTCGTCGCTGATCTTGTTGTCGACAAGGATGCTCTTCAGAATCTGCCTCCGTGTGTCAGTTTCTACGTTGAAGGTGTAGGAGAGGCGCATCAGGGTCAACCCAAAGTCGCAGATTCGAACGTACTCTTCACCTTTAGGACTGGACGTCAAATAAATGTCCAACATATCGCCGTCTTCATGTACGATGGGGACTATCAACTGATAATCTCCCGGACGTCGCTCGTAGAGATCGAATCCGGCTGGCAAACTTAGTGTGAGCAAGTCCCTGAGCAAATTAACATCCCTCTATGAGTCTCATCTGACCGGCTTCAGGAAAGTAGCGGCGGTAATTCTCAACAGCAGTGTCGACAAAGAAGATGGCAAGAGCCTCCTCGTATGTACTGTATTGTGCAGTTAATTCCCTGCTAGCTGCTTGTGGCTGTATGCTTCCAGAACCTAATTCGGTTTGCGTCACGCGGTGGATGTGCGGCGTCGCAAAATGCCCGTCAGGACTGCGGCTTGTTTCACCGTGTGCCCCATTGTAGCGAGCCAATGTGATGACCCCAGATTGCACGAGATTTGTACGGTAAGTTAGTCCGATTGTGAAGTTCTCGATAAATCTGATGTGCCTCCGAATGAAGACTTCAAACCTAATGTTGCTGTCCGACGCAGCCATATGCTTAATTACAACGTCTCTGGTATTACTCTCTTCATAACCTCTGGCGGGCTCTTTGGATGTAATCATCTTGGGAAGAGAAATAAGATTCTGAATTTCTCCGTCTGTTAGCACGGCTTCTCCTTAGTGCGGGTAATATACCACTTTCCTGAAGATAATTTCAGTCAGTCTACATACGTTAGACAGATTTCTTCAACTAGTGTAGATATTCCATGATGTCCGATTGGAGGGAGCCGATTTCGTACCGAATCCTGACACAGGCCAGGCTTTGTTCAGCACGCAAGTCGCACTTGACAACCCAAACATTCGCACCCATAATAGAACATAAGATTTAATAGATGAATGGTGAACCTGTCAAAGGGCAAGCCACCTGAAACCTGACTGCTGAAACCTGATTGCTAATATGTGCATCCCAACCAAACTACAACAGAACATTGTCAGCCTCACCAAGGATGGACACGCCATCGCACAATTCCTTGTCAGCACAATGCAAGGCGAAACCCGGGCGTCAAAGTCTGTCATCGAATGGAAGCAACAAAACCTATCAAGTACGGCTTCCCCGACACCGACTGCGAAACCACCTCTGACCGTCGTTCCCGCGCAGGCGGGAATCCAGTCGGGCAGGGCGAGGACGAACCCCCGTTCAAAGTCCCCTCTCCCCTGGGGAGAGGGCTAGAGCCTGCCCTGAGCTTGCCGAAGGGGTGAGGGGAAAAGAGATTGCAAAGCCAATCACTCACCTCGACATCCTCAACTACCAGATAGCCCACCTCATACGCCACGAGACCGCCGAAGGTCACACCGTCGTAGAGTTTCTCATTCACATCATGACCGGCAGGGACAGGCCTTCACTCCCAGGAAGTTCCGCATAAAGCCCGCAGACCGCATGGCAGCCGCAAAGAGAAACTCCTGCGATCGCGGCTTCGGAGGACCTCGGCTCACGCCGCAGGAGCAGTCAGACACCACCCGACGAAGCAAACGCCTACGACACCTGCACACAGACCTCGCCAAGACGAATGCGCGAGTACAGCGAGCGCGGCACCGACACAGTCCGCTTCCTGCTCGAAGTGATGTCAGATCCCCGACCCTGACCTAGAGTTCACCATCCATCACCGTATGTCAGCGGCACAGGAACTACTGCGCCGAGGCTGGGACACCAACCACGACAAACATCAAGCCTGAGCACCTCCAAGCTACTGGCAGGACAAGGAATCCCGCGTCTATCCATAGGTCAGAAGAAGACCCAGGCCGGCCTCTCAACCACCATCGACGACTACGACAACTACGACGACACCGACTACGAAGCCATAGCCAAAGAGATCAGAGAAGAAGAAGACCGAGACGACAACTCAAAGTCGCTTCGTTTCCAAGAGACCGTCCCATCTTCTAGCCATTCCTCCGAAAGCAGGAATCTAGAAGACCGCCAAGCCGCCAGTCCTGCCACAAAGCTCCCTCTCCCTCAGGGAGAGGGTTGGGGTGAGGGTACTGCGGGCATTCTCAAAAACCCCCTTTCCCCTCGACGGGGCAAGGCTGGAAGGCTGAGCCTGCCCTGAGCTTGCCGATGGGATGGGGGTGAATAGCCCCGCGCAAAGCCCGCTCCCGAACAAGGCAACCACCGTCAATGAACAAGACAAAGCCATCATCAAGGAGTTCCAGGAAGCGATGGCAAGCGGCGACCACCGGGCCGCCCTCCGCGCCAAGGCAAAGTTCATCGGCAGGAAAGTCGCCGGAGACCTCCAACCATACGTCGCCCCGACCCGAACTTACAGCCCTACAACCGACCATTCGACAAAGAGGAACAGGCGAAGTTCGACGAAGAACCGCCGCCACCGATTGCCCCAACAGGCTACCCCGACCCTGAGATGCAGATAGCCGAGGCAGCCACCAACGGCACGTCCGTCATCTGCGCCCCACCCGCCGAAAAGCTCCGCGCCCCCGCCATCCGCAGCCCCTGACCAAAAACCTATTCCCCTTAACGGGCTGATAGGGTATGTAAAGAAGGCTGCTTAATCTGTCATTCTGAACGTAGCGCAGCGGAGTGAAGAATCTAAATTACATGCACCGCTAGGCAGCAAAGACTTCAGTTTCCTTGCTGCACTAGCAATGACAAGAAAAAAGTCCCTTCCCCCTCGATGGGGGAAGGCTAGGATGGGGGTGATATCCCTTTCATCTTCCTATCTATCGCCCGTTCTGATAAGCGCACCCACCACCGTCAGCGCCATAATCGCCGTCATCAGCGACGCCGACGTCAGGCAATACACGCAGTACGAGCCGATAAGAAACGCCTGCGTCCCCGTCAAGTACGCGGAGAACGCGAAGCCCGCAAAGGCAACGCCCGCCAGCGCCCAGCGCAGAATCGCCGGCGGCTGCGCCAGCCCCAGCGCCGCAAGGCTGCCCAGCAGCAGCACGGCATACCCGCCAACGCCCAGCAGCGCCACCGGCATGCCCAGGAACCGCGAGTACTCGCTAGTCGTAACCGCCCCGCACCCGCCGCTCACCCCGCATGCCAGGTCCGCCCCACTAAGGTGAATAACGCTCAGGTAGGTCGCCAGCCCCAGCCCCGCCAGGCTCAGCAAGGCACTGGCGGACCAGCATATTACACGGGCGTTCAGCGTCATTGCGCCGCGGCAAGCGCCGCCTCAATCGCGTCCCGGAAGATGCCGTACTCCACGCCCCGCACCCGCTCCCCGTTCACGAGCACCCATGGCGTGGATGTAATGCCGTTGTCGTCCGCGTACTCGCTCTCGGTCCGCACTCGGTCAACATACTTGCGCTCGTTCAGGCAAGCCGCAAACCCATCCGAATCCAGCTCAAGTATCTGCGCGAACCCAAGCAGGTTGTTGTAGCTATACCCGCCGACATTCGTGCCCGCCCATCTCTCGTACAGCAGTCGTGGTACTCCCAGAACTTACCCTGGTCGCCCGCGCACTCCGCCGCCTCCGCCGCCCACACCGACTCCTGCCCCAAAAACGCCAAGTGCCGGTACACGAAATCGTACCTGCCCGGCTTCCACATAGTCGTTCTTTATCTGTCGCCCTGGCCCGAGGGCGAAATCGCGGCAATGCACTCATTGGAAGTCCCCGAACTCCACCACCGTCACCGGCGCATCCGCCTCCCCAATGATGTGGGCGTATGCGGGAAGCTCCTCAGCGACGGCGGCTGTCGTGCCCGAGCCGTCCGTCAGGTTCAGCGCAAACACAACGATCACGGCGACCGCAATCACCACCGCCACAGCGCCCGCGCCGAGCATAATCCAAAGTCTCTTTCGGTTATCCAAGCTCGTAATGCTCCTACAAGTCAAAATCGTTCAGCGCTTGATTCCGTTCGCCGAACCTCACACCATTCAATTATTGCACACTGAGCAGCGCCTCGCCGAGTCCGTCGATGTGAACTGCGGCTTCGTCGCCGGGATTCATCATGACCGGCGGGGCAAAGCTGCCGGTGAGTATAAGCGCGCCCTTTTCCATGGATATGCCGTCTGCCGCGAGCGTGTTGGCAAGCCATACCAGCGGCTCCAGCGGATGCCCCATTACATCCGATCCGACGCCCTCGCCAACAATCTCGCCGTTGATGCTCATCGTGCCACGCGATGCGGTGAGGTCGATACTCTGCCAGTCCGTAATCGGCTCACCAAGCACCGCGCCCCCGTTGCTGATGTTCGTCACGATGCTGCAAATCTCCGGCATCTGCCCATCCAGCGATGGCGCATCCCTCCTGTCCACCAACTCGAACGAAGCCGCAATCCACTCGATATATTCCGCGATGCTCTCCCGCGTGTACGGCGCGCCCGATGCTGGCACATCCGCGCCCAGTTTCGCCGCAACCTCGCACTCGATACCGACGGCACCATAGTCGCTGCTGTCCACAATGGCAGGCGAGTCGTACACCATGCTTGCGGGGATGCGCCCGTAGCAGGGCTGGCCCACGCCTGTTCGCTCGCGCATTACAGCGCTGGTGTATGCGATCTTGTAGCCGGCTGCAGGTCCGCGCGTCTCCGCGAGCATGCTCACCATTCCAGCCTGCACTGCGTACGCCTCGGCCATCGTCTGCGGGGCGAAGGGTTGCAGCATGAGGTCGAGCGGCTTGCGCTCGCGGTGCTGCGCCGCCTGATACTCTGCCGCCTGTTGAATGTCGGTCATGTGGTCTCTCACTTTCTTATTCAATCATCGGCCCGACTCTGTCCCGGGGGTGTGTAGCGCGGCAGGTCGTCAACGCCGGTTAGAGACTTGATGCGCTGCTCTATGTCCGATACGACGCGGTCTATACGGTCGTAAAGTTCGATAGGGTCGCTCATTCCGACCACTGCGCCCGTATATCGGTACTTGACGGCGTACACTGTAAGCCAGTGCATATCATCGCTGCCGGCGATGTGCTGCTCGTCCGGGCTGCGCCTGATGACGGCAAGAAGCTCGTTGATGTCGTGAGTGTTCTTGTACTCGGAGCCAATTGCGGAAATCCACGCCTTCAGGATGTTCTCAAGCGCCTGCTGCGCGTGAAAGCCGATTGATTCTTGGGGCATGCGCCCTTCGATTAACCAATCCAGTGTGATAAGTTCCCTGTTGGTATTGATGATTCGCTGGTTGATGTCGCCCCAGTCGAAGGGTTCAGGGTCGCGCTGATATTCCTGCTTGTCGCCGTTCATATCAACTCCGTCTCTTGCGGCTTGGGCGGTTATATGGTTGATGCCGCCGCGACAGCGCAGGTATTTCGCTCTTATCTATGAGCACAAGGTCAACGCCTATTATCCAGCGGATGCCGAAAGCCTCTTTGATGGCGTCGTGCGCGGCTATGGTCGCCTTGCGGTAATTCTCTTTGGACATGTGCCCGTCGCATATCAGCATCAGGTCGATGTCTGAGTCTTCGCGGTGGTCGCCGCGGGCGCGTGAGCCGAAGAGGATGACGGAGTCGAGAGGCAGAGCGTCATATACGGCGCGGGCTACCGCTACTGCTTTCGGGTCGGCTTTGCTGTCGATTGCAAGCGCCATGGGACGGCTCCCTGTTTATGCATGCCTTTGGGACTATTTTACTTGCCCGTGACAATCTCGGCAAAGCGGCCTGTGCGCCCCGCGCCGAACATGTAGGTGGTCACCCAGCTGCGCCATGGTGACCAGCGTTCGGAGTAGGCGAGGGCTTCGTCCGGCGGCATGGGCGCGCCGTCACCTACGAGGATGCCCATCATGCGCTGCAGCGCGAGGTCGCCTTGCGGGAAGCCGTCAAGCCGCCCGAATGCGCGCATTAGCATCCAGTGCGCCGTCCACGGGCCCACGCCGCGCAGCGCAAGCAGGCCGCTGACAATCTCGTCGTCGGGCAGATCGCGCATTGCCTCCAATGACAGTTCGCCGGACACTATCTGCTGAGATATGCCCGTGATGTACTCCGCCTTGCGCATGCTGAACTTAATCGCGCGCAGTCCGTCGGGCCCGGCATCTGCGAGTGTCTCCGCTCGCGGGAACGAGTGCAGCGTCTCGCCGTCGATCGTGATGCGGTCGCCGTATGTCTCAATAATCAGGTTGCGCAGCATCCGCGCCACATGCGTGCTTATCTGCTGTCCAAGTATTGCCAGCACCAGCGCCTCATACGCGGTGGGCGCGCAGGTCGGTCGCAGCCCGTGCATGTTGCGCACGAGCGGGACGAGATGCGGGTCGTCGAGCGCCATCGCGTAGAAGGCGGCTATGTCGGAGTCGGTGGCGAGCATTCGGCGCACGATGCGCTGCGCCTCGTCGATGTCGGCTGATGTCAGGTCTTCGCCGCTTACTTCGACGGACAGACACGTGGCGCGTCAACGCTGCCGACGGAGCGCACGGATATGAGCGCGGGCTTGTCGTTTAGGGGCAGGACGCGGCGCAGGATGCCGCCCTCGAACATATCGGCGGCGTGACGGGTCTGAAAGTAGGTCATGCTGCCGACTGTGAGGTCGAAGTCGTAGGGCGCGGTGGGCGTTATCTCGAATAGCATGGGTGTACAGGATAGCCCTTGCGGGTGAAGGCTGTCTATCCTGTGTGTCCGTGTCAGCCGGTTATGGCTTCAGGCGGAAGGGTGGATAGTTGTCGTAGAGTAGGCCGGAGTAGCCGGATACGCGGTAGCTCCAGCGCTGCATGCCCATGACAAGCTCGAATATGTCAGTGGGGTAGCGTCCGCGGAACAGCAGCGTTACTGCGGCGATGAGTACGAGCACTCCCATCAGCCCGACGGCTGCAATGGCGGCGAAGGGCAGGCTGCTCGCGCCCATGATTATCAGCGTCAAGCCGTGCTCGAAGACTTCTTTGTCCCCGGAGTCGCCGACCTGCAAGACACCGAATCCCAGAGCGATCGTGTTAATGGCGTTTTGCAGGAGCGCCTGCATGCCTGCGAAGAGCATTACGACCAATAGTGCGGGATTGCGAGCAGCCACCACTTGAAGATGACCTTGACTCGTGAGAGTCGCTCCGGATATTCCACATATAGGTCTGCGGGGTAATCGTCGTTGGACTTCAGGCTGAACGGCGGGTAGCGGTCTGTGGCTAACGGATAGAAGGCGTAGAAACTGACGCGCCACCACCAGCGCATGACGCCGACGATGTAGTTGAACAAGCCGCGTGGGTAGCGCGCGGTGAAGAGGATTGCCCACCACGCGATACCCAGACGACGAAGGCGGCGAGCGAGAGGAATATCAGCACGATGAAGTGCTGGCATGGCAAGCAGCCACTTGACCAGCCAGAGCCAGCGACTGAGTTCGGGCGACAAGTCGCCGCGGATTTGCAGTGGATATGCGCGCTCTTCGATCAAGGTAGGTTCCTGTCAATCCCCTGAATCTATGTTAGCTCCCTGTCAGTCCCATGCCTTACCCTCTTACGGACGGAAGCGGAATGGCGGTAGTCGTCATAGAGCAGAGTGACATATCCAGCAACCCGCAGCATCCAGCGATCGAATCCCATGATTACCTCGAACATGTCCCTCGGGTAATATCCTCTGAACAGCATCACGACCCCGGCAAAGATAGTCAGCGTGAATGCCAGTCCGAAGAGGGCTTCGAGGAGTATGTAATGCGGGATTGCGAGCAGCCACCACTTGAACAGTACCTTCAGCCGGGAGAGCCTTTCAGGTACTCCACCTCCAAGTTTGCGGGATAGTCGTCTGGAGTGAGGCTAAATGGTCGGGTAGCGATCCGTGCCCAGAGCGAGGTAAGAGTAGAACAGAACTCGCCACTTCCAGCGCAGCACGTTCACATTGAAATTGAACATCCCTCTTGGGTATTTGCCTGTGAAGAGAATCGCGAAGAAGGCGACGATTGTCAGAATAAGAGAGACTATACTCAGGACAAGAAGGACAATCAGGTGCGGAATTATCAGCAGCCACTTGACCAGCCAGAGCCAGCGGCTGAGATCGGGCGACAGGTCGCCGCGGAATTGTAGTGGGTATGCGGGGTATGTTGGGGTGTCGTTATTCTCGGCCATTGGCAGCCTCCCTCATTTGCACCGGTGTGCATGGATGGAAAGGATTTTCGGTATGTCAGTCGGTCAGCTAGGTTGTGTGGACATTTCTCATTTGTCCCCTGTCATTCCGAGCGCAAGGAGGAATCTGAAGTCTGTGAATGGCGTATGTGCAATGAGTTTAGATTCTTCACTCCGCTGCGCTGCGTTCAGAATGACAGAATAGGAGAGCGGTTCAGAATCACAGAATAAACATACTTCTCAAGTCTAAAATGCTTTGCGTATCAAGTGTCAACAGAGCCTAGTCAGTCAGTTCCTCCAATCCCTCGCAGGAGCAGGATATGAATAGCCTGTTAGCCCCGTGTCTAGCCCGATGAGGTGTCGAACTCGAAGGGCGGGTAGTCGTCGTACAGGAACGATGCGTAACCCGTAACGCGCCATTGCCAGCGATGACTGCCATCAGCGCCCCATACACATCGCCGCGATAGTTTCCGGTGAACAGCAGGATGATGCCGGCGATGATTGACAGCGCGGCGCTCAGCCCGCCGAAGAAGTACAAGATGATGTAGTGGGGTATTGCGAGCAGCCACCATTTGAATATGACCTTGATGCGCGAGAGCCGCTCCGGATACTCGACGGACAGGTTAGCGGGATAATCTACGTCTGCTGCAAGAGTGAATGGTGGGTAGCGGTCAGTACCCAGCATGCAGGCGTAGAACTTCACCCGCCACGACCAGCGCGATACCCCCACCGTGAAGTTGAACATGCCCCTTGGATATCTGGCGGTGAATAGTATTGCCCACCAAGCGATGAACCATACAACGAAAGAGGCTATCCCCAGAAAGAACAGGATAATCCAGTGCGGAATAGCGAGCAGCCACTTGACCAGCCAGAGCCAGCGGCTGAGATCGGGCGACAGGTCGCCGCGGATCTGCAGTGGGTAGGCGCGCTCTTCGGTCATGGTAGCCTCCTTGACAAACCGCTAGGGCGATGGGCAGGATGGGGCGGATACACGATATAAAGGTATCCGCTTAGTCCTACCCATCAATTGTAGCGGCGATCAGAAGACGGCGATAGGGTTGACGGGCGAGCCTGTGCCGCCGATGACGTTGAGCGGGTTGATGCTAATCATGAACTCGTAGCGGCCCTCTTCGGCGCAGGCGTTGGCGAGCGGCTCTAGCAGGGCATTGTCGAGCAGCGCCACGCCGTAGGCGAAGATGACGCCGTGAACGCTCCAGCCGATGTCGTACTCGTTGGGCGATGCGTCCATCATGTCCCAGCCGAGGAGGGACATGTCGCTGTCGCGTACGAAGGGGAGGCAGGACGCATGAAGTCCGGGACGCGGCTCGCCGGTGACGGAGTTTGCCCAGATGCCGTCGTGCTCGGCGGAGAATAACTCACGTCCGCTATACACCATGACGGCGTCGCCGGGCTGGAGTTCTACGCCCTGTTCCTTGGCGATGTCCTCAAGCTCCCAGCCATGTACTGGCTCTTCGACGGTAACATAGGGCTTGCCGCGATGCTTGGGAACGTCGAGGAGCACGCCGCGCGTAAGGATGCCGTCGCTCCATGCGTCCACAGTGCCGTAGTTCGCGCCCTCGAAGGTGAGCGTGTCTTCGGGCTTTCTGCCGTCCCACATGCCATTTTCGTCCCAGACATGGCAGAGGGCGTCGATGTGTGTGGTGGATGTGCCGTGATATACGATGCCGTAGTAGTCCACCGCCGCGCCGGAATTGCCGGGCCTTTCCCAGACCTGCATGTAGTGCTGCGCCGGTCGCGGGTTCTCCGCATTAGGCGTGACGGGGAAGGGCCTGCTGAGGGACACGGTGCGCCCCTTTTCGACCAGCCCGTCGCTTGCAGCCGCTTCTGATCGTCAATGAGGTTCATAGCGCCAGCCGAGCCCTTGTCGCCCCAGCGCCCCCAGTTGCGCCGCTCGCTCAGGTATCCTAGCACTTCGTCTTTAGTCGGAACACTCCGCTCCGTGGCAAACCATGCGGTTCACCTCCTAGAGTAAATTATGGGTGATTATACCTGCGTTGTGGGTGTGAAAGCAAGGATGGGGGCGGAGTGGGCGTGCGCCGATGAAGGAGTGAAGAGCGTCAACTGCCGCTAGAGATTCCGAAGGCTACCTGACTTTGTTTAAAACTATCCCCTTAATACCTTCCTAGCATGTAAAATAAGCGCATGCCATTTTTTGACCAGCATATTTTGCTTGCGATAATCGCGCTGCCGATGGTTGGGGCGGTGGTGATTATGGCTACGCCAAGCGCGCGAGACGGGGCGATACGCGGGACGGCGACTGCTTTCGGCTTGGTAGTGCTGCTACTGTCGTTCTATGTGTTCACGAGGTACTACTTCGATGGGGACGGCGCGCGCTTCGACAGCACATGGCGGTGGCTGAGCATACCGGGTCCGTGGAAGTTCGGGGACATCGGAATATCGCTGACGCTGGGAGTGGATGGCGTAGCCGCGCCTATGGTGCTGCTG
Source organism: Geodia barretti (assembly GCA_030341885.1). Taxonomy (NCBI): domain Eukaryota; kingdom Metazoa; phylum Porifera; class Demospongiae; order Tetractinellida; family Geodiidae; genus Geodia; species Geodia barretti. The sequence continues at coordinate 23,820 of CASHTH010003738.1, forward strand.
ACGGGCATCGTGATGTTCACGGGTGTGCTGGTGTCGTGGTCCATCAAGTCGTGGAACAAGGATTTCTTCATCCTGTACTTTCTGCTGCTGGCGGGCGTGTTCGGGGTGTTCGCTTCATACGACCTGTTCTTCTTTTTCTTCTTCTACGAGCTTTCGGTGCTGCCGATGTACCTGCTCATCGGCGTGTGGGGGAGCAGCAGCCAATTCCCGAAGTTCAGCCGCACGAAGGAGTACAGCGCGATGAAGCTGACGCTGTACTTGGTGGCAGGCAGCGTGCTGATATGGGTCGCGCTGATGGCTATCTTCGTGGAGGCGAACCTAGGCACTTTTGACATCAGGCGCCTTGCGGTGGTGGAGTACTCGCCAACTTTTCAGAAAATCTTCTTCCCGTTCCTTGCAATCGGGTTTGGCATACTCGCAGGGCTGTGGCCGTTTCACACATGGTCGCCGGACGGACATGTGGCGGCGCCGACTGCGGTGAGCATGGTGCATGCGGGCGTGCTGATGAAGTTGGGGGCGTTCGGCATCATTCGCGTTGGTATGGTCATACTGCCGGAGGGCGCGGAGTTCTGGATGCCTGCGCTGGTCGGGCTTGGCACGGTGAATGTCATCTACGGCGCAATCTCGGCGATGGGGCAGTCGGACCTGAAGTATGTTATCGGGTATTCGAGCGTGAGCCACATGGGGATATGTGGTGATGGGCATCGCCACGCTGCATCCGCTGGGGCTGAGCGGCGCGGTGTTGCAGATGTTCTCTCACGGCATAATGACTGCGCTCTTCTTTGCCGTCGTGGGCGTGGTGTATGACCGCACGCACACGCGCGATATGCTGGTGCTGGACGGTCTGGCAAAGCGCATGGGCGTGACGGCGGTGTTCTTCACCATCGCGGGGCTGACTTCGCTGGGACTGCCGGGGCTGAGCGGGTTCGTCGCGGAGTTGCTGGTGTTCCTGGGGCTGTTCAAGACATATCCTGTGCTGGGCGTACTGGGCGTCATAGGCGCGGCGATAACGGCGGTGTATATCCTACGGCTGCTGGCGAAGGTGTTCTTTGGACCGATGGGGCCGCTGCCGGATGAGGTGGAGTCGGGAGCGCATGGTGAGGAAGCGGTCGGCGGTCAGCCATCCGAGGGCAGTGGAGGTGAGTTTGCGCAAGCAGTCGCACTAAGCGAAGCGGCACCGAAATCTATGGACGCCACACGCACAGAGGTATTAGCGGCGTCTGTGCTGACAGCGTTTGTGCTTCTGGTGGGGCTGTTTCCGTTTCCGTTCCTGCGGGTTATCAACGGGGGTGTTGCGGAGGTGCTGGCGCGGTTTGGGTGACTTCCTATTCTCCAGACTATTCTAAGAACTCCCTGAATACTCCCAGGGTGCGTCCCAGCCGAAATACTCCCACGGCGCCCAGTCGAAGAACATCACCAACGCGACAACGACCGCAATCAATACGACGAAGATAATCGCGCAACCGCAGCCGCAACCCGACTCCTCTTCATCGCCCTCATCATCACGGGGTTCGAAAGTCTCATCGGATCCCGCCCCATGGCTGGCAAATTGGGCCTGAAATATCGTGGGTCATCATCTCGGGAGGCGCTGCGTCCGCGCGGCAAGCCGGGTCTGTAAGCCATGTAGCGTCCTCCATTCGGCGGTATCGGGAAAGGGTGCTTAGCTGGCGTCCGTTGTGCGGCAGCGCGTTCGTCGGAGTCATCGCATCACGCTGTAGAAACAGGCATCATTAGTCAACGCCATCGCTGGTATAATAACACCCGCGTCAATCGTTGATTGCCTAGCGCAATTCTGCGCGACTGTTTGGTACATTATGCGCTTGAAAAGATGAACAACAACTTCCTTCTCCTGCTTCCGGAGTTCATCGTCACCGGCCTGGCTTTTGTCGTGCTGGGGCTGGACTTGTTTTTGCCGGAGCGTCGGAAGTGGGTGCTGCCGATTGTTGCGGTTGTGGGGCTTGTCGTGGCGCTCGTCGTATCGCTGCGGTATCTGTGGGGGGTGAGCGATTCGCTGTATGACGGCGTGATCCGTGTGGATGGGTATGCGCTGTTCTTCAAGGCGTTCTTCATTGCGCTGGGCGGCGTGGTGGTGCTGGTGTCGGTGGACTTCGTGCGGCGCAACCTGGAGCATCCGGGCGAATACTATGGCATCCTGCTGTTCACCGTGGTCGCCATGATGCTGCTTGCGGCGTCGGGGGAGTTGCTGACGGCGTATATATCGCTGGAGCTGCTGAGCTTCGGGCTGTATGTGCTAGTGGCTTACGACCGCTACAACGCGAAGTCGAATGAGGGCGCGACCAAGTACATCCTGCTGGGAGCTTTCTCGTCGGCGCTGCTGCTCTTTGGCATCAGCCAGGTGTATGGGCTGCTGGGCACAACTCGGTTCGATGAGATTAGCAGTGCGCTTTCGTCTGCGGACGCGCTGAGTCCGGGGCTGATACTGGGGATTGCGCTGATAATCGCGGGGCTTGGGTTCAAGGTAGCTGCGGTGCCGTTCCACATGTGGGCGCCGGACGCTTATGAGGGCGCGCCGATACCGATTACGGCGCACCTTGCGGTGGGGTCGAAGGCTGCGGCGTTCGCGCTGGTGCTGCGGCTTTTCGCAGAGGCGTTCATGCCCATCGTGGAGCAGTGGCAGATACTGCTGATAGGTCTCGCCGTGATAACGATGCTGCTGGGCAACCTTGTCGCACTGGCGCAGCGCAACCTGAAGCGACTGTTGGCGTACTCCAGCGTGGGGCAGGTGGGCTACCTGCTGATGGGCGTCGCCGCGCTCGCCGCGACTGGCTCAGGCGGCGTATCGCTGGAGTTGTCGCACCTTGCGTCCAACGGCATCATGCTGCACCTTGTCGCGTATGCCGTAACGAATATGGCGGCGTTCCTGTGTCTTGCAGCTATCTACAACATCACGGGGCGGGACGACATTGCCGGCATGGCGGGTGTTGCTCGGCGCGCGCCGCTGGTGGGGCTGGTCTTCGCAGTGTCGCTGTTCTCGCTGGCAGGGTTGCCGATATTCGTGGGCTTCACGAGCAAGTTCTACCTGTTCAACGCCGCTGCCGCGCAGGGGCTGCTGTGGGTCGCTGGGATTGCCATATTCTCCAGCCTGATTTCACTGTATTACTACCTTCAGGTGGTGCGGCAGCTTTACATCGAGCCTGCGGAGGACGCGGCGCCGATACCCGTGCCGCGCCTGACGCTGGGTGTGCTGGGGGCGCTGTTCGCGGGCATGGTCGGACTAGGAGTGTATCCGGCGCCGCTGATGGAGGCGGTGCAGTATGCGAGCGATGCGCTGTTTTAGTTGGAGCGGTTCGCGAGTGACTCAGTCAGCCAGCCTGATCATCGAGTTACCAGCGAATCCAGCAGCGCGCGCGACGTGAGGGCGATCTCGTTCACGGCTTGGTTGAAGGCTTGCTCGTTGGCGCGGGAGGGCCTGCGGTAGCCGCTGATTTTGCGTACGAACTGGAGGGCTGCGGCGTGTAACTCGTCGTCGGTGGCGGGCGCGTCGGGGCGCCTGAGGGTCTTCACGCTGGCGCTCATACCTGAACCTCACATCGCGAACCAAACAGATTCGGAGTCGCGCCGTTCGGTCGCCGGAGCCTTGCCCTCTGCCTAGAGTGGGCGGCAGGACACCTCAACCAGTCACATAGTTTATGTTATCAGAGACGGCATTTTCCCTGGCGCCGTACCTGATACGGCAGAAATTCGCGCCGAATGAGGCGATGTCTGACTTCGTGCATCATGCTGATGAATCATAAAATCATAGTTTTGATGATATATCTTCATAAAGATATGATAAGTCAATGATTGGGATGCCACGGTGTTCCGCGTCAGCAGTTCGAGCACATGGGCGTGACAATTTGCTACATCTGCGCGGATGAGCGTGTCAGCGAGCTGAGGCCAGAGGGAAGCTGCGCCTAGCCGGTTACGCCGACTGCGCCCCGATCGGCGTCAAATCCACCGCTTTCAGATCGAAGTCGAGAAATTCATCATCACAGAATCGCCGTGGAGGCCTTATTCCATGGCGCTGGTATCAGGACACCAGTTGGGTTGACTTGACCTGCCTGCGTTGACCTGATGTGCAGATTAGGGGAAGAAAAGCACCTGATGCATTTCTTGTTCGGACTTGGGTTAGCCTCCGTGGCCCAGCGTTGCATCTGAACAAGGTTCAGGGACGAAGGCAGCCCGAGGACTGGTGGCCGGCAGTAGCATCGGGGACTGCGGTATCATGTAACTGACATGACCGACAAGAAACTCACATACAACCCGGACTACCGTGTCCTACCCGGCTGGGTGCTTGAGGAGCGCCTCGCGGCGATGGGACTATCTTGCGCCGAGTTCGCCGAGAAGTGCGACCTGCCTCTGGAACTCATACGAGGGATAATTGACGGAGAGGCTCCGATCGAGCTCGCGACCGCAGACCGTTTCCAGAGTGTGCTTGGAGTCGGTGCGGAACTTTGGATGAGCATGGAGAACGACTACCGGCGATGACCAGTGAGCGGGAAGAGTTTCTCAGCCAGGCCTCGCCTGAGATGATGGATGCGCTTCGAGAGAAAGCGAGCAGCGAAGGGCGGTACTTTCAAGAGGTCCTTGGCGACGCAGTGAGCTCTTACGTTGCGAGCAAGAGAGGGGTTAGCAGATGGCGAAGATTATGGGTTTAGACGTCTCAGCGTTCTTCAGGATGCGATACGGGATACTCTCAGCTTTCGAGCAGAAAATGAACATTAGAGTGCCGGAAGATATTGTAGCCTTCTTAGCGGCGTAAGCCTGTCATTCCTCGGTGGATGAGGCGAGGGGAATCTTCCAAATTCATTGAGATTAAAAAGGGTCGTATTATCGACGGTCAAACGTGGGACTAGATGCCCTAGTAAGATTTGTGAGGAAGCCGAAATCCATGGAGAACCAAGAAACTTGCCTGCGTTGTGGAAGTACTTTCGGCTCGGATTCCATATCTGCGCGTCTAGGAGCTTTGTGATTCACCCTAAGACATTGATCGAATCTCGACGCATTGCCAATCCACTTGATCGCTTGACCTTTGGCGAGATGATGGAGATATACGATGAAGACATGGAAGAGGACCAAAGGCGTACGGAAGCCTTTATGGAGGAACACGGTAGGGCGTACCTCAGTGGCCCGCTGTCGCATCGCGTGGAATTGCAGACAGTATCGGGCCTTGGTTTTCAAGGTGGGATTGACGTCTGGGCTATTGAAACAGACGGCTGCACGACCGCCGACCTAGAAGAGGTCTTGGACTTCCTTAATTTAGACTTAGTCCTGCCTCTATCACCTAGGAAAGATGAAATTTACCTCTGCCGGATGGTTTCAGTGAATTCTAACGGGATCAAATACGTGTGGAGTATCAATCGCCTGGAATTCGATAGCACATGGATTGCTTCCACTTGGAGCTAGCCATTAAGGCTCAGGTTGCACACCCGACACCTCGTAGGGCTATCAAGAAATGGGTCCTTTTCTTAGGTACACTCAACGCTGTTGTCATCGGCATCTGCTCCCTTTCTAAGTGCCGTAAAATCACACTTATCACGCATTTAGATGAGGCGCACCATGACACTCCGGACACAGCACACCGTGAACGCTCTGGCCACTCTGACGGACGAGCAGCGTCGGCGAGTTGCAGATGCCGCGAGGTACACCAGGGGTGAGAAGGCGCTGGAAGCGCTGGAGTGGATCATAATAAGTGAATGGCGATATGCACGACTGCGTTCACATCTCTGTGATGTGCGTTCACGCTCTATGCCGGAACACGTTCACGGGAGCTTGTGTCAAATGTTGTGGAAATTGCCTCCAGGTGGTTTAGCTCATCAAGCGGCGACTGCCCCCTCGGCGCTCACCGGCAACTCGGTCAAGATACCGTCCTCGAACCGCGCTCCATCTATCAGCAAGCCCATAAGGTTTCTGCCTCCGTTCAGCGGACGCCAGCGCTCACTCAGCCTCAGCGACACCTTGAACACAAGGTACAATGCGCTGTCTCGCCTCTTCATTCGTCGAGTGGCGTCCGTCCTCAACCTCACAGCGCTGAACACCGACTCCAGAGGATTCGTTGTCCGCAGATGCACCCAGTGCTCGACCGGGAAGTCATAGAAGCTCACGAACGACTCCCAGTCCCGAAGCACCGTATCGGCGGCATCTGAGCGACCATCCGCTCTCAGATCGGAGACGTACTCGTCCCTCAAGCGCTCGCACTCCACTCGGGTCGGCGCATACGACATCTCCCTCAACTGCCTGCGCGCCTCAGAGTTCAGCGCCTTCGGCAACTTCGCCTGCACGTTCAGCGCACGGTGGTTCCAGCACCTCTGATGACCCGCAGTCGGGAACACCGCATCGAGCGCAGCCCACAACCCCAGCGCACCGTCTCCCACCGCCAATAGCGGCGCACTCAGACCCCGATCCCTCAAGCTCCTCAGCACACCGGACCAACTCTCCGTGCTCTCCCGATAGCCAAGCTCCATACCCAGCAGTTCCTTCACTCCGTCCTCCCTTGCCCCTGATACGCGACAATGAGAATTGCCGGTCACGACAATAGAATTTGCCGGTTGTAATAGGGCAATATCATCCACCAGGAGGTGGAATATTGCTCACCGATCGACAGGTAGTATTGATGAGGCAGAAGCTGATGAAAGGCAAGACACAGCAGGCCGCGGCGGCGGCATCGGGACATGAGCGAGAGGTCGGTGCGGAACTGGAATAAGGGACCGTTGCCGTCGGAGAAGAAGGACAGGAGAAGGAAGAGTACGAGACCGGACCCGTTCGCCGGCGTGTGGGCGGAGGAAGTAGAGCCTATGCTCGAGGCGGATGTGGACAGGATACTCGCAGCGCCGACTGTTCTCGAGTGGTTGGACGAGCGGCATCCGGGGCGGTTCAACGCAACGCATCTGCGCACTCTGCAGAGGCGTATGCGGGACTGGCGCGCGCTGAACGGTCCTGAGCGTGAGGTGTACTTCGAGCAGAAGCATCCACCGGGACGTGAGGCGCAGATGGACTTCACGCACTGCGACAGTCTGAAGGTGACGATAGGCGGAGAGCCGTTTGCGCATATGGTGTTCGAGTTCATACTGAGTCATTCGGGCTGGCGCTACGCGCAGATATGTTTCAGCGAGACGTTCATGGCGCTGAGGAGCGGCCTTCAGGGAGCGCTGTGGGAGTTGGGTGCAGCGCCGGAGGTGGTCAGGAGCGACAACCTGTCTGCTGCGACGCACAAGCTGAAGGACGGCAAGGGCCGGGACTTCAACGAGCGCTACAAGGAGATACTCGACCACTACGGGCTGAAGGCTACCAGGACCAACTCGTACAGTGCGCACGAGAACGGGGTTGCCGAGCAGGGACACCGCAGGTTGAAGGACTCCATAGCACAGGCGTTGGTCCTCAGGGGCAGTGCTGACTTCGAGTCGGTGGAGCAGTACGCCAAGTTCGTCCGGAGCATAGTGGACAGGCGTAACAGGCTGATCAGGGGAGAAGTTGGCTAGCGAGTATCCTCATCTGCGGGCGCTACCTCACGCACCGGTGCCCGAGTACGCAAGCTACAGCGCCAGAGTGCTCAAGTGGAGCACCATCAGGGTTGACAGCAGGACGTACTCCGTGCCGTCACGGCTGATAGGCGTGATGGTCGACGTGCGGCTGTACCCCGACCACGTGGAGGTGTACTACAAGGGGCACCTGGTGGAGAGCATGGAGCGGATACGGGGTAAGGGCAAGGCGCGCATAGACTACCGCCACATCATAGGTTCGCTTGTGCGCAAGCCCGGAGCGTTCGCGCGCTACCGCTTCAGGGAGCAGCTGTATCCCACGCACACCTTCCGTCTGGCATACGACGCGATGTGCGGCTGGAAGGGAGAGCGTGCGGATGTGGACTATGTCCGGATACTGCACCTTGCTGCGACGACGATGGAATGTGAGGTGGAGAGAGCGCTGAAGCGGTTGCTACAGTCGCAGGTGAGGTTCGACTACCCGGTGGTGAAGCAGCTGGCCGCGCCGGCGTCTCCTGAGATACCGGCACTTGAGCTGTCCGGTGAAGTGGACCTGGGCGTGTACGACCAGCTGCTTGCGGGAGGTGCGCGATGACGACGGAGACTTACGCATCGAGCGCGGTGGGAGAGCGGATCAGGGATCTGTGCCGGCAGTTCAGGCTGCCGACGCTTGCGGCTGAGACGGTCGACCGCTTCAGCGATGCGGGACACGCTGATGCCCTTCCGACACTGATGGAGGTTCTGGAGCAGGAGGCAGAGGACAGGCGGATCAGGAGGGTGGACAGGCTGAGGAGAGCGTCCAAGCTCCCCGCCGGCAAGACGTGGGACACCTTCGAGCACGAGCGGGCGCAGGTGAAACTCAGGCAGCAGCTCGTCAGACTTGCAGAGGGTGACTTCGTGGATCGAGGCGTCAACGTGCTGGCCTTCGGTATGCCGGGCACGGGCAAGACGCACGCTATGTGCGCCATAGGGCACAGGCTCGTGCAGTCCGGACGCTCCGTGCTGTTCATCCCGGCGTACCGCCTGGTGCAGGATATGCTGGCGGCCAAGCGAGACCTCGATCTGCCGCGGGTGCTCAGGAAGCTCGACAACTTCGATCTGCTGGTCATAGACGACCTGGGCTACCTGCCCCAGGGAGCGGAGGAGTCGGAGGTGCTGTTCACCCTGATAGCGGAGCGCTACGAGCGCGCTGCGCTCGGACATTACTCGAACCATAGGTCTCTCCGAGTGGGAGAAGGTGTTCGCAACCCTATGGCGACAGGGCGGCGATCGACAGGGATCGGCATCACCGGCATCCTGGAGTTCGACCTGCCAAGCACCGGACCAGTGAGGCCGCAGAGTCGGCACAGGCGGAAGGATGAGACAGACCGGCAAAACTAA
>CASHTH010003739.1:0-119217 GCA_030341885.1 Geodia barretti
ACTCAGTCAAGTAGAAGTCACTCATGGCAACTACCCAATAAATAGATCATGTGGTTCAATTTGGCTCTGTGAAAGCCCTATGGGGGATGACACGCCCTCCGTGACGGTAACGACAAACCTTCGACCCGCTGGAGAGACCGCGACCCAAACGCCCGCGCCCCGAAGACCAAATGACGCGACGCGATCTTTAACTGAGGTTTTGCCATCTGGCCTGCGATCGAAAGGTGAGTACGCGTCCCTTCTCCTACGCTTCCAAACTTTTCCGCGGCTGCTCTCTTATGCCGACACGTGACTTCCCAAGCATTGTTAAAAGCATTGGCCCTTTATCGGCCGATGGTGTACTTTGCACGCACCCGCCCTTTCGGCATTGCTGATCTCTTCACCGGTGTGTGATGTGGGGGCAGGCGTAAGAACCTCACGCCATCAATCGCCAATTTGCCGTTTACTACTGATCCAAATCCTGCCTCAATCGCTGTTGGTCTAGGCGGTCTTTGGGACGCGTGCGGTGCTAAGACCGCCGTCTGGCCTGGTTGCAGGAAACCCGATAGACCGCTATGGCCCTCGTTTACGGGTCTCTTCTTTTGCCCTTTTGATAATACCCTGTTGTCGATCACGCGGCAAGCTCATCTAGTATAGTCGGTGGTTGTGGGACCATGACCACAGTGGACACGTCATCGCCCGACGATACAGTTATTTCCAACTACGGTCTGTCCCGTTCGGCAGTCATATCCGATCGAATTGCTAGCGGTTCGGAAAAAGACAGCTGCCTGTTCCGAGGCGTCAAGGATCACGAGGCTTGTGTCTCGACTTGATTGACGATGGCCCTGTTCGCGGGAATGTCCGGCGATTTCACCTTTTGACAGCTATTTCACTTTTTTTTTTTTTTTTTTTTTTTTTTTTTTCCACGGCCCAAGATTCTGAACATGCTTGATATGTGCACAGCAGCGCCTTATGTGGGCGCCTTGAAACTCAACCGAAGTGGTCTTTTGAGTGCCTAGAAAAAAGATGCAAGAAGTGGCTGGCCAATGACCCTTTGCAGACAAGAAAGCTGTGCTGTGGGCAAGCGTTGCGACTGGTATTTCAGTGCAAACGATTCGCCTTGCGACGCTGATTCACCCGGTTCGCATCGTGTTGTTTTTGGAAGGAACCGTTTTGCGGCTGAGGCGAGCAAGGCCTTGGTGAGCAACTGGTTGGTTTGGGATGTACTTTTTTCGCATTTTGATGGTGTACCGCCATCGTTTGGTACGGGCAACGAGACATTTCATCGGGTACGGCAAGCAGCATTGGGGGGGTATGAGATTGTCAGGTGCGCAGCTGCAAGGGCAGACCCGCCAAGTGGTATCTTGTCCTCCGCGTAAAGTTTCGATGCACGACATGCACGCGATGCGGTCCGCATGAATGGACTCGTCGAACGCTGACGACGATTGGGAAGCCTGTCGGGCGGTGAGGGAGAACTCTCGAACGGCTTAGTGGACTGGATTGTGACAACTAAGCGATTACGGACTGGGGTCATGTCAAGTATTAATGCTTTTTTGGTCAGGCGTGACGTTTATGAGTCAAAATGCAAAACTCAGTTAAAATAGGCAAAGCCTCTAACCTTGAACTTTAATTTTTCCGACAGCCTCCTTAGCGCGACCAATTGTTTTCCGTTACTACGGGAAGGCGTGCAAGGCTAGGACAACGGAAGTGGGCATTCAGGCAATGAGAGGTTCCGCGGCTGAAGCTCCCGCCCGACCTTCGGTTTAAACATGCTCGTGGATGGATTTTTTTTTTTTTTGGGAATGGATGAAATGGAATTTGGATTATTATTATTTTTGTAGTGAATAGAATTTTATTTTTGTGAATTTAATAATTATGTATTTTGATTTTATAATTAATTGGATTTAAATAATTTTTTTAAATTTTCTTGACTGATTCATTTTTATTGGAGTTTTTTTTTGAATTGTTTACTTTTTTACGGACCCGCCCGCCTCAATTTATGGCCATCGAACCCCCCCAATTCTGCTGTCAATCGCCCCCACTTTTGGCAACCTCTTCCCTTCATGAATTACGGTAGGGGCAACGATTTCACGGTGACGCCGTGAGTTTGGCCCAACTCAGGCCACACACGGTGGTTTGGGTTCAGGGCCGCTTGCTGCTTGCTCCGTAGGCGTGTGCCACTCCAGCGCCTACGGGAGCGGCCTGGGACGACAGGTTGTGTGCGGCCCCATCCCTGTTTCACCATGTGCCTGCCGAGGAGCTCATGGGCCAGGCAAAGAGGCGCCCTGGCGTTGATGTGCATCGTGGCGTCCCACTGCGCCTCGCTGACCTCCAGAACCGGGGCGTTGTCCGACACGCCGGCATTGTTCACCAACCATCACCTCACAAACACCCACCCACGTTCACCCCCCCCTCACCTCCGCAACACCACACCACCCCCCTCCCTCACAAATCCGCCCCCCCTACCCCCCGCCCATCAACTCCCCCCCCTCATCCATCCCCCTCTACTCTCCCACCCGAACGCAGCACCCCACAAACGCGCCCCCCGAACACCGCCCCCCCCCATCCCGCCGAACAATCCAAGTCCTAACCACACCACAAAAGCAGGTCCGCAGGCAACCCCGCAGCTGGGGGTCCCCGCCGACCCGAACTCACTACCCCTTCGCGACCGTCGTAACCACACCTTTCCGTCCCCATATAAGCATACCACCAATATACCGCCGCTGGGAAGGCGCCCGAGCCGGAGCCGCCGCTCGGCCTGCTGCTTGTTCCCCCCGTCCGCCACATCCCCCTCTCACACCTCCCCCGCCCTGTGCGCGGGCCCGCACCCCCCACCCCCCCCCCCCATTATGTCTACTCTTTCGCCAGGTCATACGCACTCGCTGCCGCATACGTCTCTCCTGCCTTGCCCCGCAAGTCCACCACGCCGTAGCCATACGGTTTGCCCAGCGCCTCCCCGTCGACGCCAAGACGCTTCAGGTCGGCCTCCGTGCGGCTTACGGCGAAGATGCCTGCCCCTGCGGCGGCGAGTTCAAGGGCAATCGCCCTGCCGATTCCCTTGCCTGCACCCGTCACGACGGCATGGTGCCCTGACAGATCGATGGGTACCGTCATGAGATGGTCACCATGACCTTGACCGCGCCGTCACGCCCCGTTTTGGCCATGTCGAACGCCTCGCTTACCTGCCTCATGGGAAAACGATGGGTGACAAGCGGCTTGACGTTCACCTGACCCGAGGCGATCAGTTCAAGCGCCGCCGGATAGGCGTTGGCGTACCTGAAGATGCCCAACAGGTCGACCTCCCGGGTGGCGGACTCGACGATCGGCAAGGTCATCTCGTCAGGGCCCAGACCCACCAGAACCACCTTGCCGCCCGACCGGGTGGCGGTCATCGCCGCACGCACCGCGGCCTCGGCGCCCGAGCAGTCAACCGACACGTCGAACATGCCGCCGGCGCGGTCCGCCAGATCAGGTGCCAGCGTCGGCCCGACCGCGCTGGTGGCATAATCGACCCCCACTTGCTGAGCCAGACCCAACCGTTCCGCCCGCGGGTCGGCCAGGGCGATATAGGAGGCCCCGGCTGCTCGCGCCGCCAGTACGGTGACGAGCCCTATCGGCCCTGCGCCCATCACCAACACACGACTGCCCATGCCGACTTTGCCGCGGCCGCAGGCGTGAATGCCGACCGAAAGGGGCTCCATCATGGCGCCTTCATCCAACGACACGTGTTCTGGAAGCTTGTAGCAGAAGTCGGCAGGATGCGTGACGTAGGTTGCCATCGAGCCATCGACAGGCGGTGTGGCAAAGAACTGCACGTCAGCGCAGAGATTGTAGCGGCCCGATTTGCAAGGGACGCATCGCCGGCACGGTACACCCGGTTCGAGAGCCACCCGATCGCCAGGGCTGAAAGACGTAACCCCACCGCCCACCGCTTCCACGATGCCCGATGATTCGTGACCCAGTATCATGGGCGCCTCGACGACGAAACTGCCGATGCGTCCGTGCTCAAGGTAGTGGACATCCGAGCCGCAAATGCCGACAGAACGCATCGCAACACGCACCTCGTCCGACGCCGGACTGGGAACGGGGCGCTCATCAATGCGAAGGTCACCGACGCCGTGAAGAACGGAGGCTTGATTTGTTTTTGTCATAGCCGTTGCCCCTGTGCTAAGAATCCCTTTACCGGAAAGGAACATCCGCCAACGCCATAGGCATTGCGATTGTAATGAGACGTGTGCCACCGGACAAGCGACAGATTTCCTAATAGAGGAGTCGCCCCATGAAATACCGCCCGTTCGGCTCGACCGGCCTGGAAGTCAGCGTGATTGGCCTCGGCGCCATGCCGCTTTCACTCACGCCCGCCAGACCCAGCGAGGACGACGCAATCGCCATCGTGCATCATGCCATCGACTGCGGCATTACGCTGATCGACACGGCGGACAGCTACTGCATCGACACCACCGAAGCTGGCCATAACGAACGGTTACTCGGCAAGGCAATGGCACAACTGCCAGCGGAGACGCACGCCAGGGTCGTGATCGCCACCAAGGGCGGCCTGCTGCGCCCCGATAGCCGCTGGGCGCGCGACGGCCGTCCCGAGCACCTGCGCAGCGTGTGCGAGCAGTCGTTGAAGAATCTCGGCGTGGAACGGATCGCCATCTACTACTACCACCGTATCGACCCCCAGGTGCCGTTGGCCGACAGCATCGGAGAGATCGCCCGGCTGCAGGTGGAGGGCAAGATCGCGCACGTGGCGGTGAGCAATCACAGCGTGTCGCAGATCGACGCGGCACGATCGCTGGTTGGCGTCGTCGGGGTGCAGAGCGAGTATTCTCTGCGTCATCGTCTGCCGGAATGGCATGTCGGTACGGCACCGCCGGGCACGGAACCGGACACTACCGGCACGCTGACCGACTCGGCTGAGCGCGGCGTGGCGTTCGTCGCGTGGGGGCCGTTCGGCGGCACGGGGCAGGCAAAAGCCCTGGGCGGGACGGGGTCGGCCGTGGGGCGTATCGCCGGCGACTTGGGTGTGAGCCCCCAGCAGATCGCGCTGGCGTGGCTGCTTTCCAAAGGGGAGCACGTGTTCGCGATTCCGGGCGCCAGCCGCAAGACGACCATCGAGGACTCGGCGAAAGCGGCTGATCTGACGCTGACCGCCGAACAGATAGCGGAGCTGGATGCAGCGCGGACGTAAAGCAGGCAGCATCGGGCGAAATCACGTTGAATTGTGAAAATATCTGCCCGGCACCATCTTCGTAGGTCTGGCCATTGTTCTGTCTCCCTTTGACGTAAACATCCCGTGGGAGTTTTTACGGGAAGGCATGGGCAATGCAGACACAGTTGAACAGTATTGATAATGGCTCATGCATGTGTTATGTCCCATTAAAGGTGTACTTCTTCTCGCATGTGGCAACTGCTCCGTTCTAAGGAGGGATGACGTATGTGTAGATTGCTCATGAGGAAGTTGGGGCATATGGCCGTAGTGTGCGTTCTCACCGCGATGGTGGCGGCTCCGGTTGTCCTAGCGGACTCTTCCGCGAGCCGCATCAAGGATTGTCCGGCAGGCGACTGGTGCGCCTATAATCGCTCGCATCAGGGGTGGCGGCATAGTCCCTTGGACCAAATTGACACGGGCAATGTGGGGCAACTGCGCCCGGCCTGGATGTTTCAGCCCGGCAAGGTGCCCATGGGTTTGATCAGCACACCTCTGGCCATCGACGGGATGATCTATCTCCCCGTCAACCCATCGACGGTGTGGAAACTCGATGGGGCGACCGGGGAACGGATCTGGGCGTACGTCCCGGAGATGGATGACGCGATCATTTCCCGCACCTTCTTTGCCCACACCCGAGGCGTGGCCATCGGCGACGGGCGGGTGTACATGGGGCAGGCTGACGGCCGCGTCGTTGCCCTCGATGAACAGACCGGCAAGATCATCTGGGACCAGAACATCGTGGATTCCCAGAAGGACACCGCCGGCTTCAGCGGCGGCGGGTCGTTTGTGAACTCGGATCTGCTGGTGATTGGGCAGAACGGCGGAGAGTACCCCGTCGAGGGCCGCATCTTCGGCCTGGACCCCAAAACCGGCGATGTGAAATGGACCTTCTATACCACCGGACGGGGTGACCCGCACGCTCTGGCGACCTGGGGAGGCGACACCTGGAAGTATGGCGGGGGCGGTTCCTGGCAAACCGGATCGGTGGATTACGAGAACAACCAGATTTTCTTTGGTACCGGCAATCCCAACCCAGACTTCGACTACTGTGGGTCGGACTGCCTGGACGTCAACGCCGACGCCTACCGGCCGGGGGCCAATCTGTACACGTCTTCGACCGTCGCCCTGGATCTGGATACCGGGAAGCTGAACTGGTATTTCCAGGAAGCGCCCAGCGACCCGTATGACTACGATTCGTCGCCGGGCGAATACGTGCTGTTTGAAAGCAACGGCCAGAAGTTGGTGCTGCACGTGGGCAAGAACGGGTTTTACCACGTGCATGACCGCAAATCCGGCAAGCCGGTCAATGTGTATCCCAACACCAAGGCTATCAATTGGACCACCGGGTTCAACCTTGAAACCGGAGAATGGGAAAACATGTTGTGGCCCGAAGCGGGAGTGAAAACGCTGGTGTGCCCGCATATCGAGGGTGGGCACAGCTGGAACGCCGGTGCCTATAACCCCGGTACCGGCCTGTTCTACCGCGTTGCGCAGGAATGGTGCATGTGGCTGACTATCGCCAAGGAAGGCGGTCAGGACGCGGTCACCATCGGCGCCACAAGCCGGATCACCGAACCCTTCGCGCAGCCGTTCATGTCTGCTACTTGGGGTGTGGCCCGGCCGCCGGATCCGGCCGACCCGACCAAGGAAGGGCCTGAGAACTATCACGCCTTCATCACGGCGCGGGACCCGCTCACCGGGGAAATGGCCTGGGAGCGGCGCTATGACATCGTGCCGCACTCGGCGCTGCTGTCCACGGCCGGCGGGTTGATCTTCAACGGTACCTATGACGGCTACGCGGAAGCCCTGGACGCAAGGAACGGCAACGTCCTGTGGCGCTTCAACACCGGTTCCGGCCACAATGGCGGGATCATTTCCTACGAGGCCGGCGGCAGGCAATACGTCGCCGTCGTCTCCGGTCATGGTTCCTACGTTGGTGGGGGAATTGCCGCGGCATTCGCGGACAAGCTGCTGCATTACGAGCAAAGCGCCGCGCTGGTGGCGTTTGAACTCCCATGACCACCAACCGAGGCGGGACAAGCAGTGCCAATACTGCCTGGTCCCGCCTTTATGGCTTGTTGAGGAGCACTGCGACTCCAGAGATGTAGCGGCCTTTGCCGTGCCGATTCTGACCGCGCTTGTCAGCGTCGCAGCCCAAGTTCCTTGGCACGGCGCAGGAGAATATCCGAGCGCTCGGCAAAGAGCTGCAGGTTATCCTTCGTGACGACTGCCTTCCCGGTATTGACCCGTGACAATCATTGGAACGAAAATTTGCGACAAGGCGTTTGAGCGGAGTCATTCCCGGCGACATCGGGCAATGCCAAGTAGGTTTTCCGATAGACATCGTACATTTTCACAGCCGCTGCAACCTGAAATCCGACGTGCTATGGACCCGGCAAGATTTCGTCACCTGGACGCGGCGGTTCATCACCCGCCGTCTCCATGAGACGGTCAAAGCCACCCGGCTTCGCCCGCGACGCGCGCTCCTCGAAGTAGCGCGCCGTACGCAGCGCCGCCAGCTTCTCCGCCACGGCAACGTTGATAAACTGGTTCAGCGTCGTCCCCTCAGCGGCCGCGACGCGCTGCGCCTCGGCCTTCAACGAGGCCAGCAGGCGCAACGCGTAATTGCTGGTCGTAGCCATCAGCTCCGGAAGCACCAAAAAGTGTGGGACAATCAGGCAGCGCACGGTTCAGCTTCAACCGATCTGGCCCCGGCCTTCAGCCGGATACCACTGCTCGAACTTCCCCGCAGCGTACCGTCAAGGGTTCGCGTCCGGACTTGCAGCATGAGATGCGCCCCACAGTTTTTGGTGCTCTCCAGCTACGGTTGAAAGCACTCCCGGTCTGATGGGTCGCATAACCCTTGGCGTGAAGCGGGCAGGAGTGCGTAGTGCGGGAAATCCGCATGCTGCGTACGACGTGGCGGAAGCTGGAGACGGGGTTAAGGGGCGGACTGAGGTACCGGATGATGGCGAAAGCCTCCGGCCAACTGCGACTCCCCGACCCTGTGGCTACCGCGCCAGCTTTCGACCCTACTGATGAGCGGCGACTGGAAACGGAGCCACGGCGAGGAGTGAGGCACCGGCATTGCGAAAACCGCCGGCAACAGCTACCCCCATCGGCCTACCGCTACTGCTACCGCTACCGCGCCAGTCGCCGACTCTACTCTATTGCTACTCAAAGGCCCTTCACAAGGCCGCCAGGCGAATGGAAGACGAACTGGCGGATGAACAGTTCTCCTTCATCGAAACGTGCCCGCGTGACCGAGCCGTCATGCCGCTGCCGGAGGGACCGATCACGGTCGGCATCGATGGCGGCTATGTACGCTCGCAGGAAAAGAAACAGCCGCATTTCGAAGTCATGGTCGCCAAGTCGATGCCCGCCGATGGGGCAAACCGCTACCTCGGACTCGTGCACGCCTACGACATTCGGCCGCGCCGCCGCCTGCACGAGGTCTTGAAGGACCAGGGATGGCAGGAAAATCAGCCCGTCACCTTCCTGACCGACGGCGGCGATACGGTCAGGAACATGGCGCAATACATGGCCCCGGCATCCGAGCACCTGCTGGACTGGTTCCACATCACCATGCGCATCGCCGTCATGCGCCAGTACGTCAAGGGACTAAGCCATACAAATCCGGATAGCGGGGCAGCCGTGGATCGTCTCCTGCGCCAGATCAAGGGCTACCTGTGGAACGGCAACCTCCATGACGGACGGCGCTGCGATCGAGGGACTTGTCATGGAACTGGAAGACATCGAGACGAACTATACGGGCATCAAGGCGCTGCGCAAAGCTGCCGGCGAGTTCGAGGTCTACATCCGCAGTAACGCAGGGCATGATTCCCAACTATGCCGAGCGGCGGCGCTACGGCGAGCGCGTTTCCACCGGGTTCGTGGAAAGCGCCATCAACACGGTTGTCGGCAAACGCTTTGGCAAGCGTCAGCAGATGCGGTGGTCGAAAGGTGGGGCTCATCTCATGCTGCAGGCCCGGACGCGCACCCTGACGGCACCTTGCGGGAGAAGTTTGAGCAGTGGTACCCAGGACTGAAGGTCGGCGACGGGTCAGTCAAAGCTGAGCAGCTCGCTGCCTGATTGCCCCACAGTTTTTGGCGCTTCCCCTCTTTGCCGCACCTTCTGGAGATTGTGACCGGGCTCGAGGCCAGGCAGGTGGGGTTTCGCTCCCTGACCGAGCAGATGGATACGACCACACCGCACGGCGCGTTCTTGTTCAGCGTGTTCGGCGCTTTGGCGCAGTATGAACGGGCCTTGGCAAGGGAGCGGATCATGACCGACCTGGAGGCAGCGAGAAAACGCGGCAAATGGGGCGGGCGCCCACGCGTCATCGATCCCGAGAAACTGGAAGCGATCCTCTCGGCGCTGGAGAATGGCGCCAGCAAGGCCGCGGTGTGCCGTAACTTCGGGGTCAAGCGGGCGACGCTCTATCGTGCGTTGGCGGGAATCGGGATGTGACTCACGGCCTACGTTGGGATTCCCGGGATAACAACCATGATTGTCGGGACCCGGAAACAAGGAGGTTCAGCGTAAAACGCGCTGCGGAAGGCGTTGTGAATGGTTGGTGGGGGAAACCGCCAGTCAACGACGCGCCGGGCCACAATCACAGGTTTGGAATGGACCAGCAAGGTACGGGCATACTGGAATATCGAGTATCTTGATTTCACGCCGCTGATCCGGGACGAGGTGTACGAACTCCTGTTCGTCTGGTCGCCCCTGAAGATCATCGGCTCCACCGGCGACCCGATGGCGTTGTACCAGAAGAGCAAAGTCGGGGCGAAAGGATTTCGCCCCGACTTCCTTACGAACGTTCCTGCACCGAGTCTGGACGACCCGACTACGGGAGGTCCTCAGCGCCTAGGCAGGCGCCCGATCCTGTTGATGGATCCAGCCCCAGTAAATGTTGTCACGCATCCCGCCGGCGGCAAGATAGTCATTCCTCAGACGTGCCAGTCGATCCTTCTCAAATGCCTCGACCGGCCGGCCATCGGCCGTGAGCCCCAGTCCGTACATCCTCGCTGAGTTGTAGCCCAAGATGGCCTTTTTGACCTCGCTATCCGCAGGACCCAAGGGAGCAAAGCCGAATTTCTCCTGCAGGTCCATGGGCATATCGAGACGCCGAAAAGCGTCGATCTGCCACTGGGGAGAGCCGAACCAGATCGAGTCCGTACCCCAGATGACGTGGTCGGCGCCCATGCCTTGGATAAGCCGGCCCAGCATGGCGGCTGCGACCCTGGGGTAGGTCGTAACGCACGATGCAAAGGACAATCCGATCTCACCATAAACATTAGTGAGACCGTGCTTCTTCGGGATCTCGGCCAGATCATCGACCCACGGAATCTTGCCGCTTTGCTCAAACTCCTCGGCAAACTGCCGTACGTCCATGAAGGCCCTGAAACCCGAGTGGTAGATGATGAAGTTCAGTTCAGGCCAATCTTTCGCCGCTTTGACCACATCATCCACCGCGGCGTAAGGCCAGTTGTCGAAGGACTTCCAGTCAACCGGCAGCAATCCTTTATGGATGCAGAGGTTCTTGATGCCGTACTTCATGGCCTTCTCATAGGCTGGATAGGTGACCTTCTCGTCATCCAGCCGCCAGGGAAAATTGGCCTCCGGCACGAGCCCCAACGGATCGCCGATCGTATAGCCCTTCCAGGAGTCGATCTTGAGCTCCTCGGCCTGCCGGTCCATATCGTCGAGGAACGGTTGATTGCTGGGCCAGATCGTACCGTGGGCATAGACTCGCTTGGTGCGCGCCATGCCGTTGATGTAGTTCCGGCTGGCCACCAACTGGTCCTCCGTGAGGAGCTGCTTTTTCCGGCACAACTGAAGG
The DNA here is from genome assembly GCA_030341885.1 of Geodia barretti. Classification (NCBI taxonomy): domain Eukaryota; kingdom Metazoa; phylum Porifera; class Demospongiae; order Tetractinellida; family Geodiidae; genus Geodia; species Geodia barretti. Next base: position 11,041 of record CASHTH010003739.1, read on the forward strand.
GGAATTGCTCAGGATAGTGACATCGGTTTCACTGTCAAAGAAGATGTCCTTGACGTAATGCGGGAACTTGAAGTACTTCAGGTCGAGCTCACGTCCCTCCAACTCGCCCGTCCACGACGGCAACCCTGCCTCTTGATCACCCCGGGAGTATTGCAGCAGGAAGAGCTGCCCTTCCCAGGTGTAGTCATCGTGGACGTGGTGGGTATGGGCGTCGAAGATGAATTGGTCGCGCAAGGCCGCGAGGCGCGCGCCGGCCGCTTCGAAATCCGCCGCTTCCGCCTGATCGACGGTAAAAACCTTGCCATACACGTCGTTCATGGCCAGGAAGGCTGCGGCCATACCAGAGGCGGTTCTGAGAAACTGACGCCGGTTCAGACCATGTTGCTTGCCGAGAACGCCGGCCCTTTCCTTGAGCAGCGCCTCGACCATGGCCTGCTGCTTCGATTGTGGGGGCGGGAAGATTTCGCCGTCTGAAATGACCTGTGTCGGAATCGGTAAACGAAATCCCTCATCCTCATTGGCACGCCGCAAGACTTTCAGTTGCTCTTTGGTCAGCCAGGAATCTCCCATGATGCTCCCTCCGTATCAGAACTTCAGATCGAGAGTTGTGGGATACGTTGATCCACTTAGAGGTTTGCTATATACCCACTCATAAGTGGTGTCAACACCATTTCCCGGAGGGACCTGAATCATGAACCGCGGACGCTTGGTAGCTACCATCGTTCTGATGCTAGGGACGATACACGCACCGATGCTGCAGGCCGAGGAATTCGTAACCGGTGAGGGCGCCTTCAATCGTCAATGCGCCCCCTGCCATGTAACGGAGCGGCAGAAAGCGTATGTGTGGTTAGGGCCGGATCTGCGCGGGATTTTCAATGCTCCGGCCGGCAAGAGGGAGGGCTATGAGTATTCCGGAGCGTTTCGGAGATTTGCCCCCGGTGTTATCTGGAATGAAGACAATCTGGACACCTGGATACGCTACGCTCAGGGACTTGTCCCCAACTCGAGAATGCTCGTCAAGATATCCGATGCGGAGCAACGCCGGATCATCATCGACTATCTCAAAACCTACGACTAGCGCTCCTGCAGGCTCAGTCCCCCTTGTCCATCGGGCGCCGCAAGCAACTGGCAACCGCCCGATTCTTCGGAGAGGACATCCAGGATCTCCGGGCATTCCATGTCGCCAATGAAGAGCGTGTGGATGGTGACCCGCAGGTCCTTGGCTAGGCGCCTCTCGGCGCGCACTAGCCAGTCGCCGTGGGTGGGTTCGCCGTCGGTGAGCAAAACAACATGCTTATTGGGGGTGCCCCAGGCGCGCAACTCCGTTAGCGCATCATGCAAGGGAAGCTGGTAATTGGTCACGCCCGAACAGGCCACATTGGCGGCAAAAGCCAATATCTGATCGTAGTTGCGTGTGAAGAATCGCCCGCCATGGCTGTACTTGCGCGATACGTGATTGAACTCGATGTATCCGATACGCATACGTTTTCTGCGCACCAGTTGCACCAACGCAGTCACCACCGAAGCCGCCCATCGGGCATAGTAACCCCCCATGGATTCACTCACGTCACGGATGATCACCATGTCTCCGCCTACATGTTTCTTTTCCCTCTTGTAGACGCGCGGCAGACCGGGATGCATACGGTCCATCCAGGTGGCCATCTCGGCGGCGTCGGTATCAAGAAACTCCTGAAAAGAGCGCATGCGTTTCCAACTGCGAGGCGAGCCGCCCGGATGGGCCTCGGGAGCGGCGCTGTGGCGGTCCAGTCGCCCGTTGATTCGCTCGACAAGCAACTCCAGATTTTTCACCCTGTAGCGGGAGCTTTCTTGAAACCGCTCGGGTGACGTCAGCGCCCGGTTGACGTGCAGGGGCGCCTTCGGATCAGATACGTCATCACCCACGTTCAGGGTTGCCAGTAACTCATCGACCAAGTCACTATCAGACATTTCGTCAATGCGTTGCGCCTCATTTGAAGCTTCCCGGACGGCTGCCTGTTTCTGCGTCTGGTCATCGAACCACTCTGGCAGACCCATGGCCAACGCTGCGGCGCGCTGCAAGATCTCATCAAGCTGCTGATAAACCGCTTCCGGAACCCGGAAGGTCAGGATCGACTTCAAGACACGCAAATCTTCAGCCGTTGCCACAGAGCGTCCGGCAAGCACAGCCATGGCCCTGATCATGACCGGAACCTTAACCAACATGGTGCGGTCGCTGAGAAGCGAGTTCGTGGGGTTGCAGTCATGCTCGTTTTGCAGGATGTCGAGGACATTGCGATAGACCCGCATCACGTGGTGCGGCACATCCACGTCTTGCATGGCCCGGTGGGCTTCATCCAGTAGGTCAATGGTAACCGGATGCCGAACGGCCAGCGTTGCCGGAGTCACATGGCCGCGGTCCACGATGGCACTGGCCTTGTCCCACTGTTGGGCGCAGATGGTTCCTCGAGTTTGCAGTTGAAGCGTGAAGCGGTCCAGATTAGCCGGGTCGAGCGGTTCATTGTAATAGGTCTCCGCCGTGGGATTGGAGGTGGCCATGGCTAAGCGCAGCGGGATGGGCTGCGTGTGGTACTTGCGTTCGTTGAGCAATCGCAACAGAACATTCAGAGCCTCCCCGGGCGCTCGGGTGATATCATCAAGCACTACCACCTCGGACGTGAGTATCCCTCCTTGGCGCACCCGCTGACGGACGACCTCTCCCCCACTATCGGGCAGCACGGATCTTTCCAGGATCACCTCCCCGATCAGTTCGGTCAGACGGGTATCACGATGCAGTTGACAAAAGAAGGACGGGCGATTCACCGAGGCGGCAACCACCTCCGCCAGCAAGGTTTTGGCGCAACCCGGTGCGCCTTGGAGATAGATATGCTCACGGGCAACGAGGCCCAGCAACATGGCTTCCTTCACCGCCTCGTGGCCAACTACGAAGGCATCCATGTTTTGGCGGATTTTCTGCAGTTCGTTCGCAATGTGCATCTCAGACAATTCCAGTCCTGGGTGTTACCCTGCTGCGTAGCGTCCTGCACAAACGTAGGCTTATTGTCGCCGTTCCCTCAATGTGAAACCAGTCTTTGCAACAGCAGGAGGGAGATAGGGAAGTACCAAAAAGCCGGGGGCATTCAGGCAGCTCATGCAGCGACACGGATGCAGGCACCAGCATTCGCCGTCAGATCATGGGGCTGGTGCCCAGCAGCCGGACCTTCAGTTGAACAATGCTCGGAAATACCTCCGGGTTGGCCATACGGACCTTATGCCATCACCCGCACAGATCTGCAATTGCCCCCCGCTTTTTGGTACTTCCCTGCCGGCTCAAGATCAGACGCAAGGCTGGCATGCTCAGTGCGCCGGTGAAGGAAGATGGCGGCAAGGCTGGTGCGAGGTAACGATTTAGACAATAAGTTGTCGATTTCGAGGGATGAATTGCAGGACCTGCTGACGGATCGGCACTGGAACGAATTGAGCAGCACCTTGGCGCACGAGTACTGGCAAACGCTGGACGAGACCCCGTCGTTTCTGATAAAGCGCCTCGACGATGGTTCCATCGCCCTTACACACCGTAGCCTCCGTATCAAAACGTGGCCACCGGAATGGATAGAAGAGGCGCGTTCGGAGACGGGCAAACGTTGAGGGAGTGTGACCGAGACCCTTTAATGCGGGCCGCGGTGACGTGGAGTCCATCGAAGTTGTAACCAAAACGCCCTCACAGGGACCTCCACTCCGAAAAATTCTTCATCTCAAACGAAACGCACGTCAAAAATCCACGCACCCCTGCTTACCAAAGCCGTAAAAGTCATGCAGATGGGTAACGCCGTATCTGCCGTGGATCGGCGGCTTTTCCTCGTACCATTGTGGGCCAGGCTGGCGCAGCCCGAGAACGCGCTTCACCTTTGGAAAGGTGACCTCGACGCCGCCGGTCCCCGTGCTCACCGCTGACATGATCTCCGGCACGGACATCAGCAACGGCGGCGCATTGCCATTTTCGTTGTCTTCCTCTTCGGTCATGAGGACCGTATCCACCCCCACCTGTTCGAGTGCCTGAACCGTGAGAACCGTTTCCACAAAGCGCTGACCGCGCTGATTGGTGGTCACAATGGCCCCGTCGGCTCCTAGGGCAGAGGCCATCTGCGCCGCCCGGTTTGCCATGAGCTGTTTTTCGGCTTGGGCTTCCCAATTGCTGCGCACCACGATGCAACCGACGAAATTGAAGTCCCGGCCATGACGCGAGCACAGGTGGGGCACGATCGTTTCCATGATGGGCCAGGTAAAATGTTCCATGTAGGTGCCGAATACAGCGCCGTCGATCATCTCCGTGGGTTGCAGAAGCCAGGGCTCGGTGAGGCGCCCGATACCGTATACGTTGGTGCCCAGGCTGGTACGTGGACCGAACCGGTACTCCGCCGAAGCCAAGGCCGGGACAAACACGACATTGGGTAAGGCGTCGTCGCGATAGTCAAGATCGTACGTGGTGATCTCGGGCGGTTCAAAGCCTCGTGTGGTCTCCGCCAGACGGTCGTTGAGCTTCAGCATGGCGGCATTGCTCGCCCGGTTCCAGTCATCGGCATAGGATTCCTGATGAGGCTCCATTTGCAAACAGAGGTTGATGGTGTGGGCAAAAGGGGTTGCGGCGCCCGGTCCCGACATATCGATAAAGGTAATGTCGCTGCGGCCCTCGACGGATGTGGTCCCCCACCAGTGCGCCCCGTCGGGGTTGAAACCGGGCATTTCCGAGCACGCGATGAGGGTCATGCCACCCAGGCGATGGGTGCGGCCTTGCCCCACGGTGGTCACGTCACGCCCGGAGATACCGGGATAGGTGACCCCCGGACCGGATACTTTGACCTTTGGCTCAACGATGTCTCGGATTTGCACAATGCGCACCGAGTCCCCGGGGCGAGTCACGTCGATGTCGGCCCAGGCGATATAGGGGTCTTCCATGGCCAAGGCGAGAAGCTCGTCTTTGTCGACGCTCAGGACGCCGTCTTGCCAGCGCGTCTGGGTTCCGAACACGATGTCATGGACCGGAAATGTTCCGACTTCAAGTTTCATCGTGCGACCTCCTCCAGCACCGTCTGGTCGGGCTCGAAGAGGGTCGGCGTGGATACGGATGTGGTCAGGGCGTTCAGGGCAGTCGTGACGATGCGTGCTCTGAGTTCGTGGTCTCTGTCTTCGGATAAGGCCGGGTCCCCGCACACGTGGGGCACACGCACACCTCGAACGACACGGCTGGCGCCCACCGAAAGAGGAATGGCCGGCATGGCCGTCATCATACCCACAGGAATTCCTGCCCTCTCAATTTCCTTGGCTAACGTTGCACCGCAACGGTTACAACTGCCTCACGTGGCCACCAGCAAAACGCCATCCACGTGGTTTGCGGTCAGTTCCGATGCAATCTCACCGCCCATGCGTCTGGCAGCGCTTACCGCCGTGGCGTTGCCGGTGGTCGAGAAGAACTGCGGGTAGACATGCTTGATGTGCCCAGCGTCTTCGAGATAACGCACGGTACTCAAGGGCATGGCGTAATTGGGATCCTTGGTGTTGAGGATAGGGGTGCCTAAGGCCGCCGGTCCGACTCGCATTCTTTCCAGGTCATGGGAACTGACTTCCCCCCCCCCCCCTGCCTACCCACCCCCCCTACCCCCCACCCCGATTGCCCCTCCTCTCAGCACCTTCACAAAGGCCCCTTCTTAACGCCCATCCTGTCTAGCTGGCCCCCCCCTACCCCTCAAGGAACCTCCCGCCCAGCTTTGACACCCCCGACGGGCCTCTTTGCTCGATGTCGTATCTGAAAAACTGTTCCGCCTTGGAACCCACCAGGCGGTCCCGGTTACCGCGAGGCACCAGGCCACCGCTGGAGACCAGCCCGATGACGGCGTCTTTCAGGTCGCGTAACGGTGGAGCGGGTGCGACGTCGTCGTATCCGGTGAGGCACATTTCAGAGTTGTAAGGTTTCCCCGCCATGCGGGCCAGCAACATGTCGGCTGCTCTTTCATAACCGTACTTGTCGTGCATCGCCTCTTGGCCTCTGCCAGTAGGGACGTAACCCTCAGCGACCGCCGGTCCCAACTCTGTACCGCCGACCCGTTTAAGGGCCAGCGTAGCCATCTGGCGCAATATCGCAACCATCTCGGTGCTGTCCGTGCCAGTCGATACGGCTAGTAAATCTTTCCGGTACGTGAGGATTCCCGCGTTGTCAGGATGCATGCCCGTAACGGCAGGGATGTTTCGAGCGGCGGCGATACGACACACCTCCGCGCAAGCCAGCCCATATCGTCCGGCGTCAAAAGCCGGACCCGCGATCACCGCATCGGGCCTGAGTTCGTCAAGATATGTTTCCACCGCGGGCTTGGCAGCGTCCAACTCTTCCGTAAAATAGTTGTCACCCGCAATGAGGGTCCCGACAATCGTCGCCTGGTCGCCCAAGGCGCCCTGGAGCGCACGACCGGGTCCTACCGGTCCCGGTTTGACTGGACCGGCTCGTAGGCCTGTGCTTCGCCGCCAATGCCGCCGAAAAACTGGTTCAAGTAGTGCACGACTCGGATTGCTTCTGCCATCAGCCTCTCCTTCGCTCTACGGTAGGTGTTCAGGGTTGACGTCGCGCCTGCACCGCGGATGCCTTGGCATCGCTTCAGCGCTATTGTAAGCCAGCGACAAAGGGGATCAACCAAAACCACACCTCTAACGTGCATTTCGTTTGAGATTAAGAACTTTGGGTGTTGAGGGCCATGCGAGGGCGATTTGGCTACAACTGGCCAAGCTTCTGCGAACATTCCTGGTCTAAGTGAACGCACTTGAAGATGGCACCTTCAATGCTGCGGCATCGGCGACAGTGACCCCGGAACAACCCCCTGTGGCACGCGACCATCGAATTCTGACGAATGTCATGCAAGTCGAAGCGCCTCGGCTTCCCAGCTTCATATCGGGGCGGTCATGTTGCCTCTCAGTCTGTCACCGAGTGTCGCCGCTCGGCGGTGTGACGACTGAGCAATCCGATTCACCGAGCCACTTGCAAAACCCTGTAGCGTCAGGAGCGAGCGGCAGACGTTAAAAAAGCAACGATTTGGTAACATTTCTGCGCCGGATACGCCGCCAGGACGGCTCCGGTGTTGCAAGTTGGCCAAAATCCACAGACGATTCGGCATCCGTTGCGGTGTGCGGACAACGCTGTCCCGTGACTCCCCTGCCAGGAGAGCGTGCAGCCTGCAATAGATGGATGGCACCAGGTCGAGGTCAGTTTAGCAGGCGCAGCAACTGTGTCACCGTCAGCGCCAGGATGCCAAACATCAGGTGGCACAGCACCTTGGCGTGCCCGCGCACGCGTATCTGGCGGGCGCCAAACTCATCCTTGAGCCGACCGTTAACCCGCTCGACGGTCGTGCGCTCACGGTAGCGCAGGTGTTCGGGGTACACGTGGCCGGCGGCGCGTTGTGCCTGCGTCTCCGTCTTCAGTTCCAGCTTGCGCGCGGCATTGCGCGGATTGACGTCGATGAGCGCAACATGCCCCAGCGACTCGCTGTGCGCCCTGATCTCGGGCGCATCACAGGCTGAGTCCATCAGGTCATGGAGATTGGTGACCCGTGCCGCCGTCAGGGTTGCCAAGGGAATCGCAGCCTGGCTGTCATGCAGCGAGGCCGAGGTCAGGATGCAACTGAGCGGAACGGCGCCATCGGCTGCGTCGATAGGCAGCTTGTAGCCGACCCATGATTCCTGATATCCCTTGGCGTTGCGCTTGACGCCGACGTCACAGGCGCGTGGCAGGTCCTCGAGCATCTGCGGCAGGGTCATCTGCGGCTGACGTTGCAGACGGCGGTGCTCGGGTGTTGCTCGCCCCTGCGCGGTCGGCCACGCCCCCGTTTCGGCTTGGCCGGCGGCTTCGGCGTCGGTTTCTCGCGCCCCTTGATGGCCGTCGAATCGCGTGACACGTGGCCGACCAGATGACCTGCCTGTCTTCTCGATGATGGCTCATGTTCAGCGGCTCGGCAAGGCACTGTCAGCGAAGGTGCTAAAAGCGCGAGAGAAGGTCGCCGCGCTCGGGACCTGCCCAAGACGACTCCAGCCGCACAAGCGACGCAGCGGTCGGTCGACTGCCAGCCGCTCGATCAGAGCCCGGGTGGTCGGGAGTTGAAACACCGCCTTGGCGATAAAGGCGCGCGCCAGCGCCGCTCGGTCCTCCTGCGGGCGTCCTGGCAGGGCGTGGAAAGACGTCAGGAATCGCTCAACCCGCACGAACTCGAGCACCGTGACGAACAACTCGTAGCGCTCCCCCAGGGGACCGATCTCTTCTTCGAGCGCAGGGAAAAGCTCCCGTTGAAAGACGAACCAGTAATTCGACAGGATTTCACGAAGGGACATGGCCGTTCTCTCCATCATGTAGTGGTTGCACAACACATGATTTCAGGCAAAGGCGGCCTGTCCCGTTACTTCAACCTCTTGCCCTCAACAACTCCCCTGCATCCACAGTTTTGCAAAAGGCTCCTCCGAGCCACTTGCAAAACCCTAACGGAACGTCGAGAGCGAAGTATTCGGATTTGATATTTGGGGTGTTTGCGGCATCGATACGTCGTCAGTAGGGCATCTGCAGCACTTCTCAGCGGCCACAATCCAGCGACAATGAGGTTTCCTTGACGGTGTATGAGCAAACCTGTCCGGTGTGGCCCTGCCGAGACAGGACGCCTGCAAGAGGTGAGGGGTGGAAGCAAGTCGGTTTCAGTTCAACAGGCGCATCAACTGCGACACCGCCAGCGCCACAATGCCGAACATCAGGTGGCACAGCACCTTGGCGTGACCTCGCACGCGGACTTGGCGAGCGCCGAACTCGTCCTTGAGACGACCCTTGACACGCTCGACGGGCTGCGCTCACGGTAGCGTAACTGCTCGGCGTAGACGTGGCCGACGGTACGTTGCGCCCGCGCCGCGGTCTTGCGTTCCAGCTTACGCGAAGCACTGCGGGGATTGGCGTCGATGATTGCAACATGCCCCAGCGACTCACGGTGCGCTCTGATCTCGGGCGCGTCATAAGCCGAGTCCATCAGGTCATAGAGGTTGGTGACTCGTGCGGCCGTCAGGGTCGCCAGGGGAATCGCCACTTGGCTGTCATGCAACGAGGCCGAGGTCAGGATGCAACTGAGTGGAACGCCGCCATCGGCTGCGTCGATATGCAACTTGTAGCCGTTCCATGATTCCTGATGTCCCTTGGCGTCCCGCTTGACGCCAACATCACAGGTGCGTGGCAGGTCGGCGAGCCTCTCCGGCAGGATCATGTTGGACTGGCGCGCCAGCCTTCGGGGCGCCTTGTCCAGTCGTTGTTCAGCCTTGCGCGGTCGCCCGCGGCGGCGTTTCGGCGTAGCCGCTTGGTGCGGCTTCGGGGCTGGCTTCTCGCGCCCCAAGATCGCCGTCGAATCGCGTGAGACGTGGCCGACCAGATGACCCTGCAGGGTCTTGTCGATCAGCGCCTCGTGCAGGCGGCTTGGCAAGGCGCTGTCAGCGAAGTCGCTGAAGGCCCGCGCGAAGGTCGCCGCGCTGGGGACCGCCGCGCCCTGGCTCCAGCCGCACAGGCGACGCAGCGGCCGGTCGATGACAAGGCGCTCAACGAGCGCGCGGGTGGTCGAGATGGCGAACACCGCCTTGGCGCTAAAGGCTCGTGCCAGCGCCGCACGATCCGCCTGCGGGCGCCCCGGCAAGCCACGCCAGCACGTCAGGAATGGCTCAACCGGCACGAACCCGAGCACCGTGACGAATAACTCGTAGCGCTCGCCCAAGGGACCGAGTTCTTCTTCGAGCGTGGGGAAAAGCTCTCGTTGCAAGGCGAAGCCGTAATTCGATAGGATCGTACGCAGGGACATGGCCGTTTTCTCCTTCACGTGGTGGTCGCACAATACATGACATGAAGCAAAGACAGCCTGTCCCGTTCAAGTCAACCTCTTACCCTCAATAATCCCCGACGACTCCACAGTTTTGCAAAAGGCTCAGGCAAATCACTCTAACGAGACCAATACCCCTACCTACAGGATGCTCTTCATAGGAAAATGCGACGCAGACAAGCTGATAGATAGAAGGGGAACGATGTCCCCAGGACAGCAACTTCAGAGGCTGCTCGCTGAGATACCCGGCTATGAAGCTGACGACATCGTGAACTTGCTGCCTCTTGCCGCCGCCCTGCAAAGGGCCCTGTACGCCCGCATCCTCGCACTCCAACAACGAACCGTCCTTCCCGAGACCGATTACCTCCTGAACACCGACGAAATCGCCAGCCGCCTCGGCACTTCCACCAAGTGGGTACGCGACAATATCGAATCGCTGCCCTTCGCCTTTCAGATAGGCAGAGTCCACCGTTTTTCAGCCCGTGGTCTGGAAGAATGGATTGCCGAGCATCAGGCGGCTAAAATGGCCGCGGCACTGCCCCTGCAAAGGAGGCAGCATGCGAGGTAATGGAAGAGTTTTCCAACGCGGTTCGATTTGGTGGGTCGCGTACGATTGCAACGGACGGGAATACCGTGAGTCGTCGAAGTCGCGGGAGCGTAAAGATGCGGTCAGGTTATTGCGGCAGCGCATCGGAGAGGTGGCGGCGGGCACGGTTCCTCATCAGCTTCTGCCAACACGGACGGTAACACGGGTCGTCATGATGCAGGACCTGTTTGATCTGGTTGAGCAAGAATACCAGCTCAAGGATCGTACAAGCCCAGCCAACGGCTCGATATTGCGGCGGTTGCGTCAGTGTTTTGCTGGATACACGGTTGACGCCTGTACCGGCCTAGTTATTACCCATTACATGGCAGCCAGTACATGGCAGCCAGACAGCGGGCGGGACGCAAACCCGAAACGATCCACCGAGAAATGAACGTCCTACGCAGGGCTTTCAGTCTCGGATACCAGCATGACCTCGTTTCGAGGAAACCGTCCATCCAGCGTTTGCCGGAACTGGGGGTGTGCAACGAATTTTTCACCCGTGAGGAAGTCAACCTGCTGCTCCCGCACCTTCCCGAATATCTGAGGGATGTCGTTCTGTTTGGCTTCCTGACAGGCTGGCGGAAAGGTGAAATCGTCGGCCTTCAGTGGAATAATGTAGACCGTTCCGGTGCTGTGGTCCGGATGGAGCCGGCACAAAATAAGGGGCGGGATGTCCGTGTCTTAGTACTGCAAGGGGAGCTGGCGGCGCTGATCGAGCGGCGGTGGCAGAGCCGCAAGATAGGGCGGGCACTTGCTCTCCACGTTTTCCATCGCAACGGACATCAACTCAAGAATTTCTATGAAGTTTGGCTCAAGGCTTGTCATCAGTCCGGGCTGGGGCATCGGCGGTTTCACAGTCTGCGTCGCGGTGCGGCGCGTTGCATGGCCCTCGAAGGCATCCCCGAAAAGGTCATGATGTCTCTATCACGGGCCACAAGTCGCGCGCCATGTTCGACCGCTACAACATCGTGACGGAATCGGACCAGCGCGCCTATGCGGAGCGGCTGTTCAGGCCGCAACACGGACAATAACGCGGACAAATGACCTTTATGCGGGACAAGTGATTGATTTAAGGAAGGTTAGGGATGTCTCTTATACCCCTTAGGAGGAAATCCGGTGAGCATGACCCTCATCCTTTTCGATATCGACGGCACCCTCGTGAGCACCGGCCTCGCAGGGGGGGATGCCATGGGCAGAGCCTTCGAAGAAATCCACGGCGTTGCCGACGCCTTTGCCGGCATCGAGATGTCCGGCAAGACCGATCCGGCGATTCTGCGGGAAGCCTGGGATACGGCCGGCATCGACCCGGCACAGCGCGATTTGAAGGCGTTTTACGACTGTTACGCCGGCCATCTGAAGGACACCCTGAACGAGTCCGACCGTCCGCGTCACCTCAAGCCGGGGCTGCCGGGGTTGCTTGACGCCATGGCGGCCAACGAGAACGTTGTCCTGGGGCTGCTGACCGGCAATGTCGTGACCGGCGCACAACTCAAGCTGGAGTCGTTCGGCATCCTGCACTACTTCCGCATCGGCGCCTACGGCAGCGACAACGAGGACCGCAAGGCCCTGGTGCCGGTAGCCCAACTTCGCGCCCGGCAGTACTGCGTGACCTACATCGCGCCGGAGCGTATCTTTGTGATCGGCGACACGCCGCGCGACATTGACTGCGCGCGGGCGCACGGGGTGCAGGCCGTGGCGGTGGCGACGGGCAATTATTCCCTCGAAGAGCTGCAAGCCCATGCGCCGGACCATTGTTTTGTCGATCTGAGTGACCAACAGGCGGTGCTGCAATACCTGGGGCTCGACGCCTAAGCTAACGGTGAGGAGTAGCGCGGTGATTGTCGAAACGGAACCCAACGGCCTGTCGATGGTGCGATTCAAACTGTATTTCAATCAGCAGCGTGCCGACCCGGAGGATTCGTGGGTGCTGGACTACCTGCGGGAGCACGGCCTGGAGGCGCGCCGCGAACTGGCGGAGACGCACGAAGACATCCCTTACAAGGTGCTGCACTTCGGGCAGTGCTACCTGGGACGGCACGTGCCGCCGTTGCGGGAGCTGTACCAGCGCGGCATCGAATACACGGTGCTGGCGCAGCACGTCGGCAATTGCCTGTCCGAGATGGACGACGCCGACATGCGGGCCTTTGCCGAATCGTCTGACGCCGCCGAGATTGCCGAGGTGGCGGCGACCCTCGCTGCCCGCCTGCACGAGCAGGCGCAGTTCGCGGAAACCGCCGAGCACAGCCTCGGCGTCGCCATTGCGGCCGATGCCATCCGCGAGGCGTTTCACGATTGGCGGCGCGCGGACGCGCAACCGTCGGACACCAATGGTTAAAGGAGAAGCCGCAACGATGCAGGCCGATCGCCAGGTATTGATCGACGCCGAGGCCGTGTGCGTGCAGGCCATTCAGGAAGCCGGCGCAGTGCTGCTGTCGTATTTCCGGCGTCCCCTGGAGGTGGAATTCAAGGAAAAGGGCCAGCAGTCGCCGGTCACCGAGGCGGACCGGCGTTCCGAGGCGCTGCTGCGGGACGCCCTGAGCCGCGCCTTTCCCAGCCACGGCATCATCGGCGAGGAAGCCGAGGACGCCGTCAATCCCGCAGCCGATTACCTGTGGTTCCTCGACCCCCTCGACGGCACCGCGAACTTTGCGGCCGGCCTGCCGGCCTTCGCCGTCTCCATCGGCCTGTGCTTTCGCGGCGTGCCGGTGCTTGGGGTCGTCGCGGTGCCGTGGGAGGGTCCGGGCGGCACGATTTTCCGGGCGCATGCGGGCGGCGGCGCGTATTGCAATGACGAGCCCATGCAGGCGGCCGGGGACGACGTGCCGGACGGCACGCGCCTGGCCAGCACGCCGGGCTGGATGCTGCATCAATACCGCGTGCAGCGCGGCGCCAAGGTGCAGCGCCTCAACGTGCGCTCGGCGGGTAGCATCGCCTACGAGTTGGCCTACGCGGCGCGCGGCACGTTTCAACTGACCGTTATCAGCGGTGCGCGCCTGTGGGACATGGTGGCCGGCGCGGTGCTGGTTCAGGAAGCCGGCGGCGCCGTCTTGTTCTGCAACGGCAAGGCGCGCCGCTGGAATGCGTGGGAAGCGTTCCAGCGCCAAGCCTTGTCGGCGCCGTTCGGCCAGGATGCCGCGGCGCTGCGCAAGCTGCACGTTTACATGCTGGCGGGCAACGGGAAGAGCGTCCGAGAGCGCGCCGGCCAGATCGCCCTGCGGCGGCTTCCCGGTCCGTTCGCCAAGCTGCGCCGGCGCGGGGCGCAAGCTGTTGGGAAAATTAAAGGGCGGGGCGCCCGAGCAGTCGCAGCCAGGAAACACACCGCACACCAATTCAAACCCGAATGGAGGTCTCGAGAATGGACAAGAAAGGGCTGTTCATCGTCATGGCGAAGGTGAAGCCGGAGGCGGAGGAGGCGTTTAACCGCTGGTACAACGAGGACCATCTGCCCAAGGCGCTGGAACGCTTTCCCGGCGTGGTCAGCGGGCGGCGCTACCAGATCATGGAAGGCGAGGACGAGTATCGGTTTATGACGATGTACGAGTTCGAGACCTACGAAGCGATGCAGAAGGCGGTCAATTCCGAGGCCATCCAGGGATTGATCAAGGAATTCGACGAGGCGTTCGGCAAGGGCGGGCGCAAGAAGGTGTTGGCCGTCCAGTTGAAATCGCTCACCGTCGGATGACTTCCTTACCCCCGTTGTCCCGCCTTCTTGCGGGCCTGCGCGCCGTGCCCGCTGCCGCGGCTGAGCATCAGCAGGAACGGGATGGTCAGAATGAACAGCATGCCCATCATCCAGAACACGTCGTTGTAGGCCATCATGGCGGCGTGGCGGGTCACGGTGCCGTTCAGTAATTGCAACGCGCCGCTTTCCGCCGTTCCCGGCGCCAGTCCGGGGCCGCTGGCGAGCCGCCCGGTGAGTCCATCAAGCATCTGATTCACACTGGCGTGGTAGGGGGTCACGTGATCTGCCAAGCGGGCGCGGTGAAACGCGGCGCGGTGATCCACCTGGCTGGCCACGAAGGCGTAGCCGACGTTGCCGCCGACCCGGCGCCCGAGGGTGTAAAGACTGCTGGCGGCGGTGAGGGAGCGAATCGGCACGGTGCGCATGACGACCGCCGACATCGGCCCGAACATGAACGACATGCCGGCCCCGGTCAGCAGAAAGCCGGTCATCATGTGCGTCCAGTTCATGTCCAGCGCGAAGCCCGACATTTCCAGGTATCCCACCATCATCAACAGCACGCCGAAGCTGATCAGCAGGCGGCTGTCCACCGAGTTGTAGAGCCGTCCGGCTATCGGCGTGACCACCAGCATGATCAGTGCGCGCGGCAACTGCAGCAACCCCGAATCCATCACCGAATAGCCCTGCAGGCGCTGCAGGAACAGGGGCAGTACAAAGATGCTGCCGAACAGGGTGATGCCGAACAGGAACCCCAGGCCGATGCCGGCGCTGAAGGGCACGTTCTTGAGCAGCCGCAGGTGAATGACCGGCTCCTCGGCGTACAGTTCCCACACCACCAGCACCGCCAGGCAGACCCCGGCGACCACGGCTAGCGTCACAATGTATGACGAGGCGAACCACTGCTCGCGCTCGCCGCGTTCCAGGAACAGCTGCAGGGCCGTCAGACCCACTGCCAGCAGGACGATGCCCGGCACGTCGATGCGCGCCAGGGTACGCTGCAAATGCGGCGGATCGGCAAGGACGAGTATCGACAGGCCGACGCCGAGGACCCCCAGCGGCAGGTTGATGTAGAAAATCCACGGCCAGCCGTATTGATCGGTCAGCCAGCCGCCCAGCACCGGGCCGACCGCCGGCGCAATGGACACGCCGGTGGCAAACAGGGCCATCGCCATGCCGCGCTCTTCCTCCGGGAAGGTCTCCAGCATGATGGCCTGCGATACCGGTATGAGCCCGCCGCCGCCGACGCCTTGCAGAATGCGCGCCAGGATCATCATTTCGAGGGAACGGGCGAGGCCGCACAGCAGGGAGGCGGCGGTGAACAGGATGAAGGAGAAGACGAAGAAGCGCTTGCGGCCCATCAGGGTGCTGAGCCAGGCGGCCATGGTGACGAGGATGATCTCGGAGATGCTGTAGGCCACCGCCACCCAGGTGATGGCGTCCAGAGACACGCCGAAGGTGCTGAGCATTTGCGGCATCGCCACGTTGACGATGCTGATATCCATTACCGATACGAACGAGCCCAGAACCACGGTGCCGGCAATGATCCACTTGCCGGCGGGGGGCCTCCGTACCGCAGCGCTGTGCTGCATCGCGTGTCTTGCCTCCGTTGTGAGTCGAGAATCATGGGCAGGCCAACAAAACTTGTTACTCTACGAACTTGCCGAACCGATGTAAACCGAGCCTCGGGCACCTTGCGGCCCGTTGGGACCCTGCGCTTCGTCAAGCCACGCAGCGGTTTTTTTCATTGCCAGCAGCAGGGCCAGCGGCTATGCTGTCTGGCATCGCAAGAAAGCAAGAACGTTCCCGTGTTGGGGAACGATTTCACTCTTCAAGGAGGGATTATGTCCAAAAGAACTTTTACGGCCATCGCGGTCGCCTTCATGGTCAGCTTGGCCATGGCGTTTACCGCTGCGGCACAGATCGACAACTACAGTAGCGTAACGGACGCGCGGCTGGCCAACCCCGAGCCGGGCAACTGGCTGCAAATTCGCGGCAACTACGAGGGCTGGATGCACAGCCCCCTGGATCAGATCAATACCGGCAACGTGGCGGGCCTGAAGCCGTCGTGGATGTTCTCGACCGGTGTGGTGGAAGGCCACCAGGCACCGCCAGTCGTCAACGACGGCGTCATGTTCGTCACCACGCCGAGCAACCAGGTGATCGCCCTCGACGCGGCGACCGGCACGCAGTTGTGGCGCTACAAACGTGAGAAGCCCGAGGATCTGGTGGAAATCCACCCGACCAATCGCGGCCCCGGCCTGTACGGCGACCAGGTGTTCGTGGCCACCACGGATTGCTTCCTGGTAGCGCTCAATGCCAAGACCGGCGAAGTGGCCTGGGAAGTCGCGGTAGACGACTACCAGAAGGGTTACTACATGACCCTGGCGCCCCTGACCGCCCAGGGCAAAGTGCTCGTTGGCGTGTCCGGCGGCGAGTTCGGTATTCGCGGCTACGTAGCGGCCTACAATGTGGCCGACGGCACCCAGGCGTGGCGTACTTACACGATCCCCGCCCCTGGCGAGCCGGGCCATGAGACCTGGACGGCTGACTCCTGGCAAACGGGCGGCGGCTCGGCCTGGAGCACCGGCATTTTCGATGCCGAGACCGGCATCGTCTATTGGGGCATCGGCAACGGCGCACCGTGGGCAGGCGACCGGCGTGGTAGCCTGGATAACCTGTACACCACCTCCGTCATCGCCCTGAACCTCGAAAGCGGCCAGATCATCGGCCACCACCAGTACCACTGGAACGATTCCTGGGACTGGGATGAGGTTTCCCCGCCGGTCCTGACCGACCTCACCTTCGGCGGCCGTACCTTCAAGGCCCTCGTCAACGTAGCCCGTAACGGCCACATCTTCGTGCTGGAACCCTCCCCGGAAGGTCCCATCGCGTTCGTGGATGCGTGGAACTACGTGTACAACGACGTGGTCACCGCCATCGATCCCGAGACCGGGCGCTTCACCTATGATGACGCCCACTGGCCGAAGACGAACGTGAGCGCGCCGTTCTGCCCCTCCCTGTGGGGCGGCAAGGACTGGCCGTATCCGTCGTACAGCCCGGTCAGCGGCCTGCTCTACATCCCGGCCAACGAGAACATCTGCAGCACCATGTCCGGCAACGAGTCGGAATACGTTGCGGGTGAGCTGTGGCTCGGCGTAGACATTCCGGAGCTCGTCGAGGGCTTCTACCTGCGCGAAGGCTGGGATCACATCGGTGAAATCCAGGCCTGGGACGTGGGCAACAAGAATGAAGTGTGGAAGCACACCTTCAAGCACCACAACTGGGGTCCGATCCTGTCCACCGGCGGCGGCCTGCTGTTCGCCGGCGGCACCAACGACCGCATGTTCCGTGCCTACGACGCGGCGTCCGGCGCCATGTTGTGGCAGTACCCGACCAACTCGGGTATCACCGCTCCGCCGAGCACCTACATGCTGGGCGACAAGCAGTACGTCGCCGTGCAGTCGGGCTGGGGCGTTGACGCGGAACGCAAGCAGGACATCCTGCGCCTGGAAATTCCGGATTACTCCGAGCAGGTTCCGCAGGGTGGTGTTGTGTGGGTCTTCGAGTTGCCGTAAGGCGCTGATTTGACCTAAGACCAACGGGAGAAGGGGCTTAATCGGGCTCCTTCTCCCGTTTTTTTGTATGGAGGTGGAAAAGAATGACCGACGGGCACCGGGCGCGCATCGCTTTTCGCACGATGCAATTGCTGGCTCTGGCGGTTGTCCTGATATGCACGGTGGCCGCCCAGGCGGATACCAGGGACGACGTCCTGGCCTTCATGAACCATTACCTCGACAGCTTCGACAACAAATCCTCCCGTTACATCGCCTCCCTGCATCATGCTCCCCTGTACCTGCTGGCGCCGCACGGCGTGGTCACCGAGTTCGAGACCTCTGAGAAGATTCGCCGCACCGTGCGCAGGTGGAAGCGCACCCTCAATCACCGCGGCTATGACCACACCGAATGGGTGTCCGTGAACGTGCAGCCGATGAGCGACGACACCGCCCTCGTCAGCACCGTGTTCAACCGCGTCAAGGGCACGGGCGAATTGCTCCATCAGGGCGCCGCCACCTACACGCTGCTGCGCCAGGACGGCGAATGGAAAATCTTCCTCATGCACGTGCACGAGCCGGAACGGGCGCTGGGGTTCGATCCGGGCGGGACTGAATAGGCACCGCAATTCCTGACGGCTTGAGACACCCGCTCCCGTCACTCTCCGCAGCTCGGCGCGCGGCATTCGAGCAACAGCATGCCCAAGGTACGGGACGCCGTCTTGTTGATACAACGGGACGGTTGACACCTGGTTCGGGTTCGAGGAAGTCACCGGCAAGACAAGCATCCGCTCAAGGCAGGACGGGTGACGAATTCCGGGGCATCAGAACGAAGACTTGGCACCGGGCACGTGGAACAGCATTTTGAAGCAGGCCGGATTGACGAGAAGTGAACAATGAAATACGCGGTGGTTGTTGAAAAGGCAACCAATAACTACTCGGCTTATGTGCCTGACTTGCCGGGCTGCGTGGCCACGGGCAAGACACGGGAGGAGGTCTCCCACGATATAAGAGAGGCAGTTGCTTTTCATCTTGATGGCTTGCGGGAAGACGGGACCCCAATACCGGAGCCGCAGACTTCCACGGAATTTGTGGAGGTGTAGGTAGGGGCACCGGCCGCAAAGGTGAGAGGTCGACCCGGATGGACAAGAAAAGCCTCAGCGAACGCGACATCTGCACCAAGTTCATCACGCCGGCCCTGTGCCGTGCCGGATGGGACGGGATGACGCAAATCCGCGAGGAGGTCAGCTTCACCAAGGGCCGCATCATCGTGCGCGGCAAGCTGGTCAGCCGCGGCAAGGGCAAGCGGGCCGATTACATTCTCTACTACAAGCCCAACATCCCCATCGCACTGATCGAGGCCAAAGACAACAATCACGCCATCGGCGACGGCATGCAGCAGGCGCTCGATTACGCCGTCACCCTCGACATCCCCTTCGTGTTTTCCTCCAACGGCGACGGCTTCGTCTTCCACGACCGCACCGGCGCCAGCGCCACCCCGGAAACGACCCTCACCCTCGATGCCTTTCCGCCACCGGCCGACCTGTGGGCGCGCTTCCGCGCCTGGAAGAGCCTGACCCCCGAAACCGAGGCCGTCGTCCTGCAGGAATACTTCGAGGACGGCAGCGGCAAGGCGCCGCGCTACTATCAGGTGAGCGCCATCAACGCCGCCATCGAGGCCATCGCCAAGGGCCGCGACCGCGTTCTTCTCGTCATGGCGACCGGAACCGGCAAGACCTACACCGCATTTCAGATCATCTGGCGGCTGTGGAAGGCGGGCCGCAAGAAGCGCATCCTGTTCCTGGCCGACCGCAACGTCCTGGTCGATCAGACGATGGTCAACGACTTCCGGCCCTTTGGCCCGGCCATGGCCAAGCTCTCGACCCACGCCGGAACCATCGAACGTGAAGACGGCTCGACGATTGGCACCGCCGCCAACAAGAAGCGCCGCATCGACACCGCCTACGAAATCTACCTCGGTCTTTATCAGGCCATCACCGGCCCCGAAGAACACCAGAAGCTTTTCCGCGAGTTCTCGCCCACCTTCTTCGACCTCATCGTGGTCGACGAGTGCCACCGCGGCAGCGCCGCCGAGGATTCGGCCTGACGGGAAATCCTCGAATACTTCAGCACCGCCACGCAGATCGGCCTGACCGCCACACCCAGGGAAACGCGATACGTTTCCAACATCCATTACTTTGGCGAGCCCGTCTACACCTATTCCCTGAAGCAAGGCATCCGCGACGGCTTTCTCGCCCCATACAAAGTCATCAAGGTCCACGTCGACCGCGACGTGGAAGGCTACCGTCCCGAAAAGGGCCAGCTCGACCGCCGCGGAGAAGAAGTCGACGACCGCATCTACAACGCCAAGGACTTCGACCGCAATCTGGTGCTGGACGGCCGCACCAACCTTGTCGCCCGCAAGGTCACCGAATTCCTCAAGGAAAGCGGCGACCGCTTCCAGAAGACGATCATCTTCTGCGTCGACCGGGAACACGCCGCCCGCATGCGTCAGGCGCTCGTCAACGAAAACGCCGACCTCGTGGCCCACAACCACCGCTACGTCATGCGCATCACCGGCGGCGACCCCGAAGGTCAGGCGGAACTCGGCAACTTCATCGACCCGGAATCGGCGTACCCGGTGCTGGTCACCACCTCGCGGTTACTGTCCACCGGTGTTGACGCGCAGACCTGCCGGCTGATCGTGCTCGACCGCCCAATCAACTCCATGACCGAATTCAAGCAGATCGTCGGGCGCGGCACCCGCGTGCACGAGGATACGCACAAGTTTTACTTCACCCTGATGGATTTCCGCGGCGCCACCAGCCACTTCGCGGACCCGGAGTTCGACGGCGAGCCGGTGCAGATTTACGAGCCGGGCGAGGACGACCCGATCACGCCCCCGGACGATGCCGGCGAACCGGAACCGCTGCAACCCGATGACGAGGAGGTTGTCGTCCATGACCCGTCCCTCCCCCTGCCGTACCCCCTCGGCAGCACGCACAAGGTTTACGTGGACGGCATCGATGCCACCATCATCGCCGAGCGGGTGGAGTACCTCGACGAGTACGGCAGGCTGGTCACCGAATCCCTGCGCGATTTCACCCGCAAGGCGTTGAAAAAGCGCTTCGCCAGCCTCGACGATTTCCTGCGACGCTGGAAGGCCGAGCAGCGCAAGCAGGCGATCATCGACGAACTGGCGGGCGAGGGTCTGGCGCTCGACGTGATCGTCCAGGAAGTGAACAAGGATCTCGATCCTTTCGACCTCATCTGCCACGTCGCCTTCGATGCCAAGCCGCTGACCCGCCGCGAGCGCGCCGCCAACGTCAAGAAGCGCGACGTGTTCAGCAGGTACGGCGAACAGGCGCGCGCCGTACTCGACGCCCTGCTCGTCAAATACGCCGATGAAGGACTGCTCAACCTGGACGATACCGCGGTGCTGCGCATCCCGCCGCTCAACCAACTCGGCACCCCGTTGCAGTTGATCAACGCCTTTGGCGGCAGGGACCAATTCGTTGCCGCGGTCCACGACTTGCAAGACGCCCTCTACCAGGAGACCGCCTAGAGCGGTTGCCGGAGCAATATGGTCTGCTTATTCATCACTCCCCACTTGAGGGGGAGTCGGCAAAACAAGGGCGTAGCCCGCAGGTGAGCCGGTGGGGGGGGGCGCATCGGCACGCAAACAACGCGATCAGATACGGAGATACTCTAGCCCATGTCCGTCCGCACCCTCGTCAAGTCTATCCAGAACGTCATGCGCCAGGACACCGGCGTCGACGGCGACGCCCAACGCATCAGCCAGTTGTGCTGGATGTTCTTCCTCAAGATCATCGACGATCAGGACCAGGAACTGGAACTGATGCACACGGGTTACACGTCCCCGATTCCCGAGCGCTTCCAGTGGCGCGCCTGGGCTGCCGATCCCGAGGGCATCACCGGCGAGGACCTGCTGGCGTTCATCAACAACGAGCTGTTCCCGGCCCTCAAGCAACTCCAAACCACCGGCCAGCCCGGCGACCGCCGCCGCGTCGTGCGCGACGTGTTCGAGGACGCCTACAACTACATGAAGTCCGGCCAGCTGATGCGGCAGGTGGTCAACCGCATCAACGACGTCGACTTCAACAACCTGACCGAGCGCCAGCACTTCGGCGACATTTACGAGCAAATTCTCAACGATCTGCAATCCGCCGGCAACGCCGGCGAGTACTACACGCCGCGTGCCGTCACCGCCTTCATGGCCGACCGCATCGACCCCAAGCCCGGTGAAATCCTGTTCGATCCCGCCTGCGGCACCGGCGGCTTCCTCACCTGCGCCCTGCGCCACATGCGCGAACGCTACGTCAAGCGGCCCGAGGACGAACGAACGATGCAGGCCGCCCTCCGCGCCGTCGAGAAGAAGCAGTTGCCGCACATGCTGTGCGTCACCAACATGCTGCTGCATGGCATCGAAGACCCCGGCTTCGTGCGCCACGACAACACCCTGGCGCGCCCTTTCATCAGTTGGGAGCAGAAGGACCGGGTGGACGTCGTGCTGACCAACCCGCCCTTCGGCGGCAAGGAAGAAGACGGCATCGAGAGCAACTTCCCGACGCATTTCCGCACCAAGGAAACCGCCGACCTGTTCCTGGCCCTTATCATCCGCCTGCTGAAGCCGGGCGGCCGCGCCGCGGTCGTGCTGCCGGACGGTTCCCTGTTCGGCGAGGGCGTCAAGACGCGGCTCAAGGAACACCTGCTGGAAACGTGCAACCTGCACACCCTCGTCCGCCTGCCCAACTCGGTGTTCCGGCCCTATGCCTCCATCGGCACCAACCTGCTGTTCTTCGAGAAGGGTGCGCCGACCACGGACATCTGGTTCTACGAGCACCGCGTGCCCGACGGCCAGAAAGCCTATTCCATGACCAGGCCCATCCGCCTGGAACACCTGCAAGCCTGCATCGACTGGTGGGGCGGACCCGAGCGCACCGGCCGCCAGGAAACGGACCGCGCCTGGAAGGTGACGGCCGAAGACGTGAAGGCGCGCGGCTACAACCTCGACGTCAAGAACCCGCACACGGCTGAGGACGATCTCGGCGACCCGCAAGAACTGCTGTCGAGGCTGGCCGCCGCGGAAACCGAAGCGGCCAGCCTGCGCGAGCAATTGAAGGCGGTTCTGGCCGAGGCGCTGTTGCGATAGACGTGAAGGTGGTGTCCAGTGAGCCGATGAGGATAAGTTCAGGGTCAGTCTGTCGGGGGCAGGGTTGTTCCTGGTTCGGGGCGCGGGTTTGTTTCCGCGGTGTTGAGCTGCTGTGTGAGGAGGTTGATCTGTCCTTCGTTGCGGGAAACGCGGTCTCTGATGCTGACGATGAGCGTGTGGAGTTCGGAAACGTCGTTTTCCAGGCGTTCGAGGCGCTGGTCCTGGGCGTTGAAGCGCAGGTTGATCTCGGTTTTAAGATCATTTTCAAGGTCGTCGATCCGTTTGTCCTGGGCATCAAAACGCTGGTTGATGTACTTGTCCTGGGCGTCAAAGCGCTGGTTCATCTCAGCTCGGAGGTCGCTGAAGCGCTGGTTGGTGTCGTCGAGCCGGTAGTGGATGGTGTTGATGGACGTCAGCATGACGCCCAGGACGACCGTAATGGTGGCAACAGCTGAGACAACAACCGTGATGGGGGTTTTGTTCTCTTTAATCCAATTTGTCATGGCGTGGTTCTCCCATGTGAAGAGATTTGGGCGATTGTATCACGGTTTGGAGTAGGTCTGGTCTGCAGTTGCGGCTTGGCATGCCGGCCTTCGGTGGGGACATAGTTGTGCGGGACGGGGTTTTTGTGCAAAGCCCCATGGAGGATTTATCGATGCCACTGGACATCAAAGACCCCGACACGCACGCCTTGGCGAAACGGCTCGCCAGCCTGACCGGAGAGTCGTTGGCCAAAGCTCTCAAACTGGCCATCCAGGAAAGACTGGCGCAGGTGGAAAAAACCCAGCGTTCCACCCGGCTTGCCGATGAACTGGATCACATTGCCCTGCATTGCGCCGGTTTGCCGCGCCGCGACCGGCGGCGTGCCGAACAGATCATCGGTTATGACGAACGCGGCCTTCCGGTCTGATGGTCGTCGCCGTCAATTCCTTCAGCTTGCACCGTGAGGAGGAATGCGAACTGAGACACTGCCACCTGGAGTGGAGGACATGGCGACCTCGATTCAACTGACCGACACCGAGCATCGGCTCGAGTTTGGCGCAGGGATGAACGCCGTACACCTGCTTACGCACTTCGACCGCATTGCCGACGGGCCGGATGCCGTTCCACGTCTGCGTCGGTTCATTCTTGATTTGGCGGTTCGGGGGAAGCTGGCGCCACAGGACCTGGACGATGAGCCGGCGTCGGAGTTGTTGAAGCGGATTGCGGCGGCGAAAGCGCAGTTGATAAAGGCAGGAGAGATTCGGAAGCCGCGCGAGCTAGGTGTTGGTGAAGCGCTTACGGTTCCTTTCGAAGTCCCGCAGTCCTGGCAGTGGGTTAGGTTGGATTCCGTGGGTGCGATTATTGGAGGAGGTACCCCTCCGGCCAATGAGGCAGTGAATTTCGCCGAGCCGGGCCAAGGTATCCCGTGGTTGACTCCCGCAGATCTGGGCAGGCATTCGGAGTTATTCATCTCCAGGGGCTCCCGCGATTTAACTGAGAAGGGTCTGCAAAGTTCTTCCACCACGCTCATGCCAGGAGGAACCGTACTTTTTACGAGCCGTGCTCCAATCGGTTACGTCGCGATTGCCGCGAATCCTATCTCTACCAATCAAGGATTCAAATCTGTTGTTCCTTACGTGCCAGATTGTTCGCGATTCATCGCCCTTGCCATGCAGTGTTTTGCCCCTGAAATCGACGCGAAAGCGCCTGGGACAACGTTCAGGGAGGTCTCGGGGAAGATCGTTGCGGGGGTGCCGTTTCCTCTCCCACCCCTCGCCGAACAACACCGCATCATCGCCAAAGTCGATGAACTGATGGCCCTGTGCGATCGGTTGGAAGCCGCACGGACAGAGCGCGAAGCCACCCGCAACCGGCTGGCCGCGGCAAGCCTCGCCCGCCTCAATGCGCCCGACCCCGACCCGTCGACGTTTCGGAATGATGCCGCCTTCGCCCTCGACAACCTCACCCCGCTCACCATCCGCCCCGACCAGATCAAAGCCCTGCGCCAGACCATCCTTAACCTTGCCGTACGCGGGAAGCTGGTGCCGCAAGACCCGAATGATGAACCGGCGTCTGAGTTGCTGAGAGAAATTGCGGTTGAAAAAGCGAGATCAGTGAAAGAAAGGAAGATAAAGAGGACTGAGGCCCAAGTACCGGATTCGCTTCATGTCCCGTTCATTCTTCCCGTTGGTTTGGGCATGGAGTACTCTCGGAGGGATATGTTCCAAGACAGGCTCAGGCAGTACTCCAAGAGGCGGCAGGAATGCTTATCGACAAGAGGGGGTGGTCTTTCTGAGGTCCCAGAATGTTTATGACGAAGGTTTACGTATCGACGACGTTGCTTATATTGATACCGCCACCCACGAAAAGATGTCAGGAACTGGGGTTCGGCCGGCCGACCTGCTCTTGAACATCACAGGGGGATCCCTAGGGCGGTGTTGTCGGGTACCCGATCAGTTTTGCGAGGCAAATGTTAGCCAACATGTTGCGATAATACGGGTCGCAATAAACGGCCTGCAGGATTTTGTCCATTTGTTAATACGGTCTCCCTATTTTCAGTCTTTCATATTCGACGAGCAAACCGGAGCGGGACGTGGTGGTTTACCCAAGAACAGGATGGATCGTATACCGGTAGCCCTTCCACCCTTCGCCGAGCAACTCCGCATTGTCGCCAAGGTCGATGAACTGATGGCCCTGTGCGACCGGCTGGAAGCGAGCCTTACCACGGGAGACGAAACGCGGGGGCGGTTGCTTGAGTCGGTGTTGCATGAGGCGTTGGAAGTGGCCGCTGATGGAGATCATGAGCATGGCTGACATCAAAACGATCAACGTCTATTGCGACGAAAGTTGCCATCTTGAACGTGACCGTATTCCCGTCATGGTTTGGGGTGCGGTGTTGTGCGAGAAGCAGTTTGTGCCGGACCTGTCAGAACGGATACGGGCAATCAAGGTCGAACACGGATTCAAATCCGATTTCGAGGCGAAATGGACCAAGGCCTCACCAGCCAGAGCGGATTTCTATCTGGCGCTGACGGATTTCTTCCTTGCCGACGAGCGCCTGCGATTCCGTGGGCTCGTCGTGCCTGACAAGAGTCACCTCGATCATGCGCGTTTCGACCAGTCACACCATGACTGGTATTACAAAATGTACTTCACGATGCTGCGTCCTGTGTTTATGGCCCCTCAACGTTACCGTATCTATCTCGACGTGAAAGACACGCGAGGCGGCCCGAAAACGCGGGAACTGCACAACGTGTTGGCGAACAGCCTCTACGATTTCAGCCGGGAATGTATCGAACGGGTCCAGCAGATACGCTCCCACGAAAGTGAACTCCTGCCACTAGCCGACCTCCTGATCGGTGCGTTGGCATACGCCAACCGGGGGCTGACCGGCAATCGAGCCAAGACTGCCATCATCGCCCGGCTACATGAACGACTCGGAGCGCAGGCCCTCGCCTGTACCTCATCCTTCGCCTCTACCAAGTTCAACATCCTGGTTTGGCGTGCCCGGGAGGCGGGCGGATGACGCCGCCAGACCTTTTGTTATTTGATGACTTCGGCGGTGACTGGAGAGGCTACGAAAACGAGTTGCACCGTATTTTCATAGATGAGATTGCACGGGCCGGCCTTCGATTTCGCGGCCGAAGAGTAAGCTGTCCCCATAAGCCTGAGACGGCCGGGCGCTGGGCATTATTTTGGCACCTGATTCAGGAAGGCAAGGTGGAGGATGAGCGTACACCTGACTTGCGCCGCTGCGAGCGCCTCCGCTGGGTGCGGTGGGTAATTGAAAATGCTCTGACCCATTCCGCAATCGACGAGTGGCAGAATAACCGGAAGAATGAGATCAACACATTGCTTTGGTATCGTGAAGAAATTTGGTAGTGCTCTCCGAGCGTCCCCAGAACTACTGGCTGCTCAAGACTGCCTATTGCACCGACCAACCTCACCGGGTCAGGCTGCTTCGCCAAGAACGCGACGAGTTTCATCGTGCTTGAGCGGATGACCAAAAATAGCTGAAGCCGCCCGGGAAAATCCCGGACGGCTTCGAATGCTCCTCCTACACTTGGCAGGTGAGACTGAGTTATTTATGCCGTTTTCAGGCCTGAATGTCAAGGGAGTCCGAACATTCAGGCAACAGACAGAATCAGAGTAAACATGCGAATCTCCGAACGTGGTCAAATCACCATCCCCAAACCCCTGCGGGACCGCTTCGGGATGAATCCAAACGTCGAGGTCGAGATGATGCCCACCGAGCAGGGCTTGCTCATTCGGAAACGACCGGCCGCAGAACATCCTGTGGACCGTGTCTGCGCCATTCTCGGCGGGCGGGGAAACACCGACGATTACATTGAGGAGATTCGGGGCAGGAAGCGATTCTGCGAGAGCCAGGTAGGCGGCATCACAGGTAGTGACGTTGTGACGAAGCGCCCAAATGCGTGACAGGAAGAGGGCATGCGGGTAACGAATAATCGGAAAGTCGGCCAAGTCGGTAAGTGCCTGCTTCCCTCGCCGTGGCGTCAGTTCACCGGTCAACATATAGCGACGCAGGACTTGTGCGATCTCAAGATCAAGCAGATGCGGCGCGTGAAGAGACTCGCCGGATTCCAGAAGCCGCATCTGAATATCGGACGCGGTGGTCGTTCCCAAGAGCAATTGAATGACCGCCGAAGCGTCCACAACAATCACCGGCTGTCCCGTTCTTCCCGGATCATTTGGGCCGGCGAAACGATTGGGCGAACCGGGGTTCGGGCCCGAAGCCGCTGGCGTAGCCCATCCAGGGTTGGATACTCGATATGACGCTGAATCTCCGCAATCAGATAATCAGACAGAGAGTCTGACCCATAAGTCGGTGACATCCCAATTTCAGCCGCCCCCACTTCCACTTTCTGGTTTACGTCTCCATCTACAAAGTACGCTCAGCCGGTCAAGGGTCGCTGCAGTTGACGACGACGTCCCTTTCGCAGTCGATTTCCCATTCACCATGGTGCCACTCGCCGTAGCAGCGTCCGGGGCCGATGGGGTTGTCGAAGGACAGATCGTCATTGAAGTCTACGAGCAGGCGGTGTCCGAGAGCGTGTTCCAGAGCGCTCAACTCGCCTCCGGATAGTCGTCTTCCGGGCACCAGGTCGTAGCACAGAGGTTGGTCCGCGTGATAGTGATCGTCTACGTCACAGCCATTCAGGGCCGCGAGCAGGAACAGGAAAAGCGCTACTCTTTTCATGGCGGTTACCTTTACTCGTAAGGCGCCGTTAACCGTGCCGCCGGTCGCCCGTGTCTGGTGATGATGATCTCCCCGCTGGCCACTTCGTCGAGAAGCGCGGACAAGTGGGTTATGGCCTTGCATGCGCCGACTTCTCTCATCATGGCCCTCACGGGCCGAAATTAAACACCTAAAGCCGAACCGCCCGAAATCTTACCGCAAGCAAAGTTCAAACTGAAACGCTGTCCTCAGCCTGAGAGACTTGACGTCTCCGTCCATGTTCTATAGTTTTGACTAACTTGGTCATAAGGAGGAATTTCATGAACAGAACTCGACAAGCCACACCGTTCGGCCCGGTGCCAGCCCCCGGCTGGAAGCTGGGTGAGGCCAAGGCAAAGTTCAGCGAGATCGTTCGACTTGCGGCGTCCGGGCAGCCGCAACGGGTGACGGTTCACGGCAAAGACGCCGTGGTCATCGTCGCGGCGGACGCGTTTGAAGCCCTCTGGACGCGGGAAAGATCGGCCAGCTTACACGAACTCTTGTCCGAATCGCCATTGAACCGTATCGCCTTCGAGGAAGAGGGCGTTCGCAGCCCGGTGCGTGAGATCGAGTTGTGAAAGGCTGGCTGCTCGACACCAACGTGGTTTCCGAACTCCGAAAAAAGAGGCCCGATCATTACGTCAAAGCGTGGTCGGACGCGCAAGCCGCAGACAGCCTATTTCTCAGCAGCATCACCCTCGCCGAGATTCGGTATGGCATCGAAAGGCAGCCTGACGCCGCGTTTCGCAACGAGCTTACGAGTTGGCTCGACCATCAGCTGCGACCGTGGTTTACCGGGCGCATCCTGCCCGTGGATGAGGCCGTCATCCTGGAGTGGCGCCGGATGGCGGCGCGGGGCCGGGAACATTCGATTACGTTCAGTCAGCCTGATCTCTTCATTGCGGCCACCGCGCGTGTGCATTCCCTCGTTGTCTGCACCCGAAACGAGACTGACTTTCGCATGGCGGATGTCCCCGTCTTCAATCCGTGGAAGGGTGATTACCACCGGCGACGTGAGACATTATCCGCAGTCCGCCCGGCTCGTGACGATGGTTTGTCCCTGAGCACCCATGCCGCCATCGGACACTTGTAGGTGGACCTTCCACGCCATAAGATGTGCCGAGTCTCAGCCTTGCAATACCCTATTGCCTCTGTTAAGGTCACGGCCATTCGCTAGGGGTGTGAGACGCTGAGAGTTACTGGGACGAGGTTCACGTCCCTGGTAACAACCCTCAGAACCTGACCTGGGTAATGCCAGCGTAGGGAAGCGCCATTCACGCATCGACGGCCGCAGGCCGGATGCGCCAAGAGAATGGGTCCTTTACGGAAGCTGAAGCCGCACGCCCTGGCGTGGCGGCTTTTTTTGTTTGTGCAGGCCAATCATGATGATCGACATACTCGTAAACGGCGATAAGCGCACCATTCCAGAGGCAAGTACCGTGCGCAGCCTGCTCGAAGCATTGGGCGTGGCCGAGCGGCAAGGAACCGCGGTGGCCGTGAACATGACGGTCGTGCCGCGCCGGGCCCACGCGGACACCGTCTTGCAGGCGGGCGACCGCGTCGAGATCGTGCAGGCTGTCGGCGGCGGATAGGAGACAGGGGTTATGCAACAAGACGAATTACTGGAAATAGGCGGCAAAACGTTCGGTTCGCGGCTCATCGTCGGCACCGGCAAGTATGCCACCATGGAACTGATGCAGCAGTGCCACGAGGCCTCCGGGGCGGATATGGTGACCGTGGCGCTGCGGCGTATGGAACTGCCGGACAGCAAACAAACGCTGCTGGATTATATCGACCGCGACCGCTTCACCATTTTGCCCAACACCGCCGGGTGCTACGACGCCGAGTCCGCCATTCTCACCGCCCGGCTGGCGCGTGAGGCGGGGCTGTCGGACTTCGTCAAGCTGGAAGTGATCGGCGACCAGAAGACCCTATTCCCGGACGTGGTGGATTTGCTGGAAGCGACGCGCGTGCTGGCCAAGGAAGGCTTCATCGTCATGCCGTACACCAACGACGACCCGGTAATGGCCAAGAAACTCGAAGACGCCGGCGCCGCCGTCGTCATGCCGCTCGGTGCGCCGATCGGCTCCGGCTTGGGCATTTGCAACCCCTACACCATCCGGCTGATCCTGGAGGCGGTGCAGGTGCCGGTGATCGTGGACGCGGGCGTCGGCACGGCCTCTGACGCCACGGTGGCCATGGAGCTCGGCGTGGACGGCGTGCTGATGAACACCGGCATCGCCGGCGCCAAGGACCCGCTGGCCATGGCGAACGCCATGCGCATGGCGGTGGACTCCGGCCGTCTGGCCTACAAGGCCGGGCGCATCGAGCGCAAGCTCTACGCCACCGCCAGCAGCCCCCTGGAGGGCATCATTGGCACCTGAAACACCACGCCCTCCCCTGACCCCTCCCAGAGGCAGGGGGAATGATTGCGGCTTTCGCCTCTACGTGGTGACCGACCGGCAGCAAACCGCCGGTCGCCCCTTGGCGGAGGTGATCGCCGCCGCGGCGCGCGGCGGGACACAGCGAACGGAGCGAGCGCCCGCAAGCGAAGCGAGCTTGGCCGTGCAGTTGCGCGAAAAAGATCTCAGCGCCCGCGAGCTTTACGACCTGGGCGCGCGCCTGCAAGAAGTGCTGAGCCCCCACCGGGTGCCGCTGCTGATCAACGACCGCCTCGACGTCGCCCTGGCCCTGAACGCTGACGGCGTTCACCTTGCCGGTCACTCTCTGCCCACCCGAACCGCCCGCCGTGTGCTGGGACCCGACAAGCTCCTTGGCGTTTCCACCCACAGCCTCGACGCGGCGCGCCAAGCCGCGGAGGACGGCGCCGACTTCGTGGTCTTCGGCCCCGTCTTCGC
This sequence comes from Geodia barretti, assembly GCA_030341885.1. Taxonomy (NCBI): domain Eukaryota; kingdom Metazoa; phylum Porifera; class Demospongiae; order Tetractinellida; family Geodiidae; genus Geodia; species Geodia barretti. Next base: position 41,966 of record CASHTH010003739.1, read on the forward strand.
CACCCCCTCCAAACTGGCCTACGGCCCGCCGCAGGGCCTGCCGCAACTGGCCGCGGTGGTGCGCGAGGTTCCGATACCCGTGCTGGGCATCGGCGGCATCACGCCCGCCAACTTGCTGCAGGTGCGGCAAACCGGGGCGCATGGCGTCGCCATGATTCGCGCCGTCCTGGCAGCGCCCGATCCGTGTGGGGCGACCCAAGAGTTGTGTCGTTTACTGGCCGAATAAAATCTGAACAATCGCGGTGAGAATAGCGTCCGTGTCGATGCGGTGCTGGTGGTACAGCTCCTGCACCGAGCCGGTCTGGCCGAATTGCACCACGCCTAAGGGCTTGAGCGGGGCGTTGAAGACGGTGCCGAGCCAGGCGAGCGTCAGGGGATGTCCGTCGAGCAGGGTAATCGCCGGGGTTTGGCGGTCGGCGGTGGGGAGCAACTCGTCGAGGTAGGAAGAACCGGCCCCGGAACCGGCGGCCTCGAAGTGGTCGCGGAACAAGCGGTCGGCGCTGGTGACGTTGATGACGTTGACGTAAATACCGTCCTCGCAAGCCAGATTGCTGGCCTGCAACGCCTCCTCCAACATGACGCCGGACGCGAACAGGTGCACGCGCGGGCGTTCGGTGTAGTCGCGCTCCTGGCGGTAATCGCGCAGCCAGTAGCCGCCGGCCAAGACCTGCCTTCTCCATTCCGGGGTCGAGTGCCGAACCGCCTGGGTAATCGGTCGGGTCGACAGCCGCAAGTAAAGGCTCTGGCCGTTGTCGCGGTCCGCCAATTGCCGCAGCCCCCAGCACATCATGCACTCCAACTCGGCGGCGTAGGCCGGCTCGTAGTAAATCAGTCCCGGCATGCCCATGCCCACCAGCGGTGTGTAGATCGACTGGTGCGCACCGCCTTCGCGGTTCAGGCTCAGCCCCGAGGGGGTGCCCGCGAAGAGGAACTTCGCCCCCACGTAGGTCGCGTAAGTCAGAGCGTCAAGGCCGCGCGCCACGAAGGGGTCGTACACAGTGCCGACGGGCAGCAACAGCTCGCCGTTGAATTCGTAGGACAGGCCTAGCATCGTCAGGGCCAGGTAGAAATTATTCTCCGCGATGCCGAGCTCGATGTGCTGCCCGGAGGCGGTTTCCTGCCAGCGCAGCAGGCTGGTGACGTCGTACTTGGCCCAGTAGTTCGGCTTCTCGGCGGGCGCGTAAATGCCGCGCTTGTTGATCCAGTTGGCCAGGTTCGTCGATACCGCCACGTCGGGCGAGGTGGTGACGAGCCGCGCCGCTACGTCCTCGTATTCATTCAGCGCCACCAGGATATGCCCGAACGCTCCCTGCGTGGCGGCGCTCTCGGGGAAGGGGATGTTCAGCGTTTCGGGAATCGGCGGCGGGCTCGGGGACACCGGAGCATGTTCTCGGCCATTCCGTCCGAATATCTGCCGCTGTTTGATCCAGCCGGCAATGGGGTCCGGCTCCTCGTAGCCGTCCCACTCGTGCCCCTCAGCGATGCCGTACTGTTCCTGCAGGGCGGCGATGTGCGCCGACGTCAACTGGGCGGCGTGGTTGTCGATGTGCCCGGCAATCGGTAGCCCCCAGCCCTTGATGGTGTAGGCCATGATGACCACCGGGCGGTCCGTCGCCTCCGCGGCGGCGAAGGTCTCGATAATCTGCGGGATGTCGTGCCCGCCGAGGTTCATCAGCAGGTCTTTGAGGGCCGCGTCGGGCACGTCGGCCAGGACGCTGCGCATGTCGGCACCGACCGACACGCCCCACTCGACCACGGCGCGGCGGATTTCCGAGCCGTCGGCGTTCAGCAGCGTCTGGTACTCGGCGTTGCTGCACGAATCGATCCACCGTCGCAGCCCGTCGCCACCCGGACGCTCGAAAAATGCCTGCTGATGGCTGCCGTACTTGAGCCACAATACCTCCCAGCCCTTGGCCTCGAACAGCCGCGCGATCTGCACTACCTGGCCCTCGGGGGCGATGTGGTCGAGGCTCTGCCGGTTGATGTCGATGATCCACCACAAGTTGTTCAGGCCGTAGGCACTGGCCTCGCCGATGGCTTCCGGGATGTTGCCCTCGTCGATCTCGGCGTCGCCGACCAGAGCGATGTAGCGCCCCTGGCCGTCGGTTTTGCCGAAGTGGTCGCGCACATAGCGCTGCGTCAGGGCGCCGAAAATCGTTGCCGCGGCGCCGAGTCCGACCGAGCCGGTGGAAATAGTCACGCCGGCCGGATCCTTGGTGCGGCTGGGGTAGGCTTGCAGGCCGCCGAAGTCGCGAAGGGTGGTCAGCATATGACGCGGCAGGTTGCCCAGCAGGTATTGAATCGCATGCAGCACCGGCGCGGCGTGCGGCTTCACCGCCACGTGGTCCTCGGGGCGCAGGACGCCGAAATACAGCGCTGTCATCAGGTCGACCGACGATGCGCAGCTCGCCTGATGCCCGCCGACCTTGAGGCCGTCCGGGTTGGGGCGAATCTTGTTGGCGTAGTGGATCATGTACGTCGACAGCCACAGGACGCGCTGCGAGATGGTTTCCAGGGTGGCTATGGTATCGGCGTCAGCCGCAGTGGGCGGGATGGAGGGGGGTGATAAAATCGCCATCAACGTGCCTCTTCTCAAGCTTTCTAACAGTCGTCCTCTAACAGCCGGGCGACTTCCGAGCGTAGGGTGTCGAGGTAGGCCGAGTACGAATGGTCTTGATAGCCAAGCAGTTGCTGCGACAACTCGGTATCGTACCAGTCTACCCAGCCGGGCTCGTCTTGGCTGCGGAACGCCGCCATCTCAACCGGCACGCCGATGATGTCGTACAGATCGGCGACGTATTGGCGCCCGGTCGTCTGCCACGTCGGACCGCCGGCGATGTTCAGGGTTTTGCCGCGCGCCGCCGGGGAGGTCAGGGCCTTGTACAGTGCGGTCACCACGTCGTCGCGCTGCACCATTTCCAGGCGCTGCTCGCCGGTGAACGGCCACACCTCCGGGGGTTCCTGGAGCACCGGCACGGCGATGCCGGCAATGCGCAGCACCACGACGGGCAACGAGGACTCCCGCACCAAGCGCTCGCTGGCGATCTTGCTTTCGGCATAAAGGTCCAGCGCCGTTTGGGGATGCTCCATCCCCAGCGGCGGCGCCTCGGCAGTGGTGTCGCCGTAGGTGCTCACCGACGAACTGAACACCAGCACGGCGTCGCTGGCGGCGGCCTGCATGGCGTTGATGACGGTGGCGGTGCCGTCGACGTTGACGGCAAACGTTCGCGACCGGTCGGCCTCGCTCGCCGGCGGCAGAAGTGCCGCCAGGTGCAGTACGCCGCTGACGCCCTGAACGGCGGCTTCGACGTGCTCCGGCTTCGTAATGTTGCCCTTGACGACCTCGATGCCCGTTTCGCCTTCCAGGCCCGTAAAGTCGCACACCGGCAGGTCGAAGACACGCACCGGATAGCCATCAGCGCGGCAACAAGCCACCAGGCTGCGACCAACGCTGCCGGCGCCTCCGGTGATGAGGATCGGACCGCTCATGTAATCGTCGTCCCGTCCATCTTGGCCTTGGTTACCAGCGTCTTGGTGACCTTCTGCAACTTCTCCAGGGCGCCCGGCAGGCTGTCCCACTTCTGCTCAGACACCAGGGACGCCACCGCCGCGGTCTCCACTCGGCAAGCCTTGGTTGGCGGCACGCTCATCATGGTCTTGAGGAAAAATTTGTCGCTGACATCGTGAAACGCCGTAAGCGATTCCTGCACCACGCTCTTTGCCTTCACCGCCTCGGCATCCGTGGCGTCGGCCAAGCTGGCGCCCAACTGCTCGCACGTGCCGATGGCCTCTTGCAGGTTCTCCAAACCCTTCGTTACTGCTGCCATGTTGACCTCCTGAATTAGCTGGCTCATAAAACCTTCCCCCCACCCTAGCCCTCCCCCTCAAAGGGGGAGGGAATTGTATGCGCCCTGTCCTTCAAAGGGGGGAACCGTGTTGCGCCCTAGCATAGCATCCCCATGAGGGAGAAATTGGCACCCCGTCCCGGTGAGGGATTGTTGATCCCTCTGCCGATGGAGGGAAGGGGTTGGGCTGCTGCTCTCTCCCCGACGAAAGAGGCTTGGGTCTTACTCCCTCTCCCCTGGAGGGAGAGGGTTGGGGTGAGGGGGTGAATTTGAAGTGAAAACTACCAAACAGGGCACGGCGTGCGACCCCGGGTTGGGTCGTCCCGCACGCCGCGCCCGCAGAAGCTAATCGCCCGTTGCCGCCTCTTCGACTGTACCCGAGGCGCCCGGCACCCCACCGTTACCACCGTGCCAAGTCTTGACGAACTCCGTGTCTACCTCCTGCTCGCGCAGGAAGCCCTGGCCGTCGTAGCGGTCGTACGGGAAAGGCGAGAACTTCATGAACTTGGCGCCGAAGCGCACGCCGCTGGGCCGCTTGTCCAGCGCGAACAGGTGGCGGCTGGCCGGCTGCGGTTCCGCCTCAATCAGGCTATAGTCACGGCTGCCGAGGCCGTTCAGGGTGCCCGTGTTGATCTGGGCTTCCTCACTGAGGCCGTGCACCGTGGCCGACACCGTCTCGAACTTCTTCTGACCGGCTTCCAGCAAATCGAAATCGTCCGCAATCGAGCCCGGCATGCCGTGCGACTCGCGCACCTTGTCCAGGCAAGCCATGTCGATGGCCACCGGGTCCGTGCTGGCAAACACACCGAGGTTCGGCACCACCGGCATGTCGGAGAAGTTCACGCAGTCGCAGCGCGGCGAGATGTCGATGGCCAAGTTGATGAAGCCGCACTTCTCGCGGCCCACCGCCAGCACGGCGCCCAAGGCGCCATCGGCGATGGAGGCGTCGGTGGCGGCAAACGTCTCTTCCGGGAACTCGAACAAGCCGCGCGGCGCCATGATGCCGAGGCAGCCCAGGCAGCTGGTGCAGGCGGCGCGGTCCCACTCAATCGTGTCCTCTTCGACCTTGAACAGGTGGTAGGGGCAGCACTCTTCGAGGATGTCCCAGTCCGGCGTGTTGGCCTTGCCTTTGAAGTTTTCCGGGTGCCAGATGGCGGAGTTGGCGACGCTGTACTTGGGATGGCCGCCGAGGTGCACGTTGTGCTTGCCGCGCTTCGATTGGCAGCCGATGCCGAGGTTCTTGATGGCGCCGCCGATGACGCCCATCGGGTGGCCCTTGAAGTGGGTGAGGCAGATCAGCACGTCGGCAGCGGCAATCGCTTGGGCGATGAAGGCTTCTTTGAGCAGGTAGCCGGTCGGCACGTCGACGCGGTAGTCGCTGGTGCCGATGAAGCCGTCGGCGCAGATGAACGGGCAGCCGAGCACCGCGGAGCTGAAGCCGTTGCGCTCGGCGGTCATCATGATGTCGAGCTCGGTCGCCCGCGAGGCGTAGGGCGAATAGGTGAGGGTGGTGGTGTCGCACACGAAGGGCCGCCCGCCGAGCTCCTTGATACGGTCGGCCAGGGCGCGTGGGTAGACGGGCCGCAGATAGGCGGTGTTGTTCCACTCGCCGCAGTGAATTTTGATGGCCACGAGGTCGTTCGGCTTGATCATCGCGTCAAGCCCCGCTTCCTCGAATACGGTCAGCATCTTGGCCACCAGACCGGTCTGGGGCGACTCGCTGCGCGCGTCCATGTAATAAACGTCAGAAGCCGTCATCGTGCCTCTCCTCATGCGATTGCACGTCTTCGGGCCGCGCTCTCATTGGGGCGCCGACCCGCTTGCAAGGGGCGAGGGAAACCGAAGCGCCGCATGCCCCTGCCGTTGTCTTGACACAGGACCCACAAGGGGTTGCACTATAATGAAATCCACCGGCCAAGTCAAAACGGCGCCGCGCGGCTGCGGGGTGCGTGGAGAGGAGATACAGGCATGACGGCGGCGCGTCCGCAACCACTGTTCCACTGGTTCATTCCCATCGACGGCGACGGCGTCCGGCTCGGCACGGCGCGGGCTGAGCGACCGCCGGATTTCGACTATCTGACGCGGGTGGTGCGGACGGCGGAGGAGCAGGGCTTTCACGGGCTGCTGATCCCGACGCGGTTCGTCAACGGCCTGTTCGACGAAGGCGCGCCATTGATGGAAACGTGGACCACGGCGACCGCCTTGGCGGCGCTGACGACTCGCATCCGCTTTCTCATCGCTGTGCGGCCCGGCTTCATCGCCGTCGGGTTACTGGCCAAGATGGTGGCGACGCTCGATCAAATCAGCCGCGGCAGGGTGGACATCAACATCGTGCCCGGCGGCATCCGGCACGATTTTGAGCGCCTCGGGGTCGACAGCGACCACGCCGGGCGTTATGCGCAGGCCGAGGAGTTGATGCGCGCCTGCCGGGCGCTGTGGACCGGGGAGGTGACCGATTTTGCCGGCCGCCATCTCACCCTGCGCGGCGCCCGCTGTGTGCCGCCGCCGTTCGGAACACCGCGTTTTTACCAGGGCGGTGCGTCGCCGCGCGCCGAGGCATTGGCGGCGCGCGAGGCGGACGTGTACCTGTTGTGGATCGAGCCGTTGGAACAAATCGCGGCGCGTATTGAGCGGGTGCGGGCGGCTTACGAAACGTGCGGGCGCGTGCCGGCGTTTGGCCTGCGCACGCATCTGATCGTACGCGATGACGCGGACGAAGCGTGGGACGCGGCGCGTCGCCTGATTGCCGACGCCGATCCCGAGGTGCTGCGTCAGCGGCAGGCGGTGGCGGTTGGCGGACAAGCGGCGTCCGGCGCGACTGTGGACCGGCACCGGCTCGGAAGGCATCTGTGGACTGGCCTGGCCACCGTGCGCGTGAATTGCGGCACGGCTATCGTCGGCACCCCGCAGCAGGCGGCGGAGGAACTCTATGAATACTGGAAGCTGGGGGTGGACGAATTCATCCTGTCCGGCTTTCCGCACGTCGAGGAATGCGTACGGGCGCGGCAGGCGGTGCTGCCGCTCCTGCGGGCTTACATTGCCGGCGAATCGCACCGTCAGTTACCATTGGAAAAGAGATAGGGAGCGCTTCATGCAGCGAGTTGTTTTCGGATTGTGCCTTGCCGTCCTGTTGTCGGTCGCCACGTCGGCCGTCCTGCCGGCAGCGGGGCAGCACGATCATCACCACGAACACCAGAGCCACCAGGACACCCACAAGCACCAGAACTGGCGAACCCCGCCCGCGGCGTACGCCGACAAGGTCAGCCACCGCTGGGGCGCCGACGGTGCCATTGCGCGGGGCAAGACACTGTACGACACTCACTGCACCGCCTGCCACGGCGCCGACGGCCTCGGCACCACCGCCTTTGCCAAGACCCTGCCGCATCCGCCCGCCGACCTCATGCACCACTTCCACCTGCATCCCGGGGAGGGGGATGCCTATCTGTACTGGCGCGTCAGCGAGGGCGGAATGGTGGAGCCCTTCAGGTCAGCGGGATCGCTCATGCCGGCATTCAAAACGTTGCTCAGTGAGGACGAGCGCTGGGACGTTCTCGCCTACGTGTGCGCTGCGTTTCACCGGGGCTTCGAGTGAGAGCGCGGAAAGGGCGTCTTTTCTGCCGGGTTATTGCACCTCATACGTGAACTCGTCCAGCAGCGTCGTGCCGTTGGCGACAGCTTTGGTTCTGACGGTATAGGCGCCCGGCGCCTTGAAATCGACGTCGGCGCCGAAGCCGTCCTTCATGCCCATGGCCATCAGTTTCTGCTTGTTGCCGTCGGGCCCGACGACTAGGTAGCCCACCTTTGCCTGGCCAAGAACCGCGCCGTCGGGCCCGGTCACGTAAACCATCATGTGATGCGTTGCCTGCATCTCCGGCATGTTTTCCATGTCCTTCATCTTTTCCCGCATGTCGATCAGATGATAGGCGAGGCTGTAGCCGTCCACGCTCGAGTTGTGAATGTTCGGGCCGTTGTGGCCGGAATGATCCATCTGCTGCATGTCGTGGTGCTGATCGGCCAGGGCCGGGACACTGCCTAGCGACAACGAGACCAAGGCGATGAGCATCGTGGTGAAAATGGCGTACATTGCGTTTTCCTTTTTCCTGACGTTACGGCCCATCGGGGGCCAAAGCACGAACCCGTCGTCGTGCGCGCCTGTAAAGTACCAGACGTTTCCAGATATCATAAACCACGGGGATGATGACCAGCGTGAGAATAGTTGACGACACGAGGCCACCGACCATGGGCGCGGCGATGCGCTTCATCACCTCGGAACCGGATTCCGTGCCCCACATCACCGGCAGCAGGCCGATAAGGGTGGTCGAGACGGTCATGAGCTTCGGACGCACGCGGTCCACGGCCCCCTCAATGATTGCGTCCTGCAGGTCGGCGGGGGAACTCATCCGGCCCTCGGTTTGGCGGTGCTGGTACGATTCGTCAAGATAGACCAGCATCACCACGCCGGTTTCCGCCGCCAGGCCTGCCAGGGCAATAAATCCCACCACGACTGCCACCGACAAATTGTAATCCAGAACATAAAGAAGCCAGACGCCGCCGACCAAGGCGAAGGGGAGGCTGGCCATGACGATCATGGCCTCCGTCACGCTGTGAAAGTGGAGGTAGAGGAGGAGGAAGATGAGCACCAGGGTGACCGGAACGATGACGCGCAGGGTGCGGCGGGCTTTCTCCATGTATTCGAATTGGCCCGACCAGACGATGGAGTAGCCCTGCGGCAGCTCGACGCCGCGGTCGACGATGGCCATCGCCCGGCGCACGTACGAGCCGACATCGATGCCCTTCAGATCAACGTAGATCCAGGCGGTCTGCCGTGAGTTTTCGCTTTTGATGCTGGCCGCCCCTTTGCGGATGGCGAAGTCGGCGAGTTGGATCAGTGGCACCTGGGCGCCCGCAGGCGTCGGCACCAGCACTCGCTTGAGCCGGTCGATGTCGTCGCGCAGCTCTCGGCTGTAGCGCAGGTTGACCGGATAGCGCTCCAGCCCTTCGACGGTGAAGGTGACGTTCATGCCGCCGATCGCGATCATGATCACGTCCTGCACGTCCCCAACCGTCAGGCCGTAACGGGCGATCTGGGTACGGTCGATGGTGAAGTCCAGGTAATTGCCGCCGGTGACGCGCTCGGCATACACGGACAGGGTGCCGGGAATGTCGCGCACCACCGCTTCGATCTGCGCCCCCAGGTCGGAGAGTACGTCGAGGTCGGGGCCCATGAGCTTGATGCCGACAGGGGTCTTGATGCCGGTGGAAAGCATGTCGATGCGGGTTTTGATGGGCATGGTCCAGGCATTCGTCAGACCTGGAAACTGGATGGCGCGGTCGAGGTCGTCCGCCAGCTCCTGCATGGTCAGATAGCGTTCCTCGGGCCAGATCCAGGCCAGCGGGGCTTTCAGCCAGCCCGGCCAGCTTGAGTAGAAACGCACCAGGCGTTTCTTACGCCATTCATGCACGACGTCGCCCCGCTGCACCTCCCGGCCACAGCAAGGTGAGGGGCTTCTTGAGCCAGCCCGGCCAGTCCGTGAAAACGCGCCGGACCGGTATGAGCTCGTATTCGACCTTGGGCCGCAGGGTAATCGTCGTTTCGATCATCGACAAAGGAGCCGGGTCGGTGGCCGTTTCGGCTCGGCCGATTTTCCCATGGGTCGTCAGGACTTCCGGGAAGCGCTGGATGATCTTGTCGGTCTGCTGCAGCAACTCCTTGGCCTTGGTGATCGAAATGCCCGGCAGGGTCGTCGGCATGTAGAGAAAATCGCCCTCGTTGAGCGGCGGCATGAACTCGCTGCCCAGTCGGCTGAGCGGATAGATGGTCACGGCGAGCATGATGACGGCGAGGAGCAGCGTGATTTTGCGCCATCGCAGCACCAACCGGATGAACGGGTGGTACACGCGGATGAAAAAACGGCTGAGCGGATTGCGTGCCTCCGGGAGGATGCGCTGCCGTGCCAGACAGATAAACGCAAGGCCGGAGGCCAGCAGCCCGGCGACCAGGCTCCATTCCGGCAATTCCATCCCTGCGGCCCCGGCGACGATGACTAGCAGCGGCGGGCCGGCCAGGGCGGCCAGCCACGCCCAGCGGCGTTGGCGCCGCGACAGGAACGGGCTGAGAGCGTGTTCTCGAATGAAGAACGTCATCAGTACCGGCACGATGGTAATGGCCAGGACCGCCGAGGCGGCCATGGCGAAGGTCTTGGTGTACGCCAGCGGTTTGAACAAGCGACCGGATTGTTCCGTCAGGCTGAACACCGGCAGGAATGACACGGTGATGATCAGCAGGCTGTAAAACAGGGCCGGACCGACCCCTCTGGCCGCGTCGAGCATGATCGCTGCATGGCTTTTCGTGTCCCCGTATCGTTCCAGGTGCTTGTGGGCGTTCTCCACCATCACCACGGAGGCGTCCACCATGACGCCGATGGCAATGGCAATACCGCCGAGGCTCATGACGTTGGCGTTGATGCCCAGGAGGTACATAATCAGGAAGGACATGAGAATGCCCACCGGCAGAGTGACGATCGCCACCAGGGCCGAGCGAACGTGCAGCAGGAAGATGACGCAGACCGCTGCAACGACAACCATCTCTTCGATCAGCTTGGTCTGCAGGGTGTGGATAGCCCGCTTGATGAGGTTGGAGCGGTCGTAGCCCACGACGATCTCCACGCCTTCCGGCAGGCCCTTCTGGAGCGAGCGCAGCTTTGCCTTGACGTTGTGGATGACCTCAAGGGCATTTTCGCCGTAGCGCATCACCACAATGCCGCCGACGGCTTCACCGGTGCCGTTCCATTCCAGGATGCCCCGCCGCAGTTCGGGACCCAGCTGGATGGCGGCGATGTTCTTCAGCAGCACCGGCGTGCCCATGCTGTCCACAGCCACGACGACCTGCTCCAGATCCTCCCGTGAGCGAATGTAGCCCAGGCTGCGCACCATGAACTCGGTCTCGCCCATCTCGACCAGCTTGCCGCCCACGTCGTCGTTGGAGCGCTGGATGGCGTGCCTGACCTGCTGGATGGACAAGCCGTAGGCCAACAGCCGGTTGGGATCGACCTCGACCTGGTACTGCTTGACGAAGCCGCCAATGCTGGCGACCTCGGAGACGCCCGGGACCGACGTCAGCTCGTAGCGCAGGTACCAGTCCTGCATGCTGCGCAACTCCTGCAGGTCGTAGGTGCCGGTGGTGTCCTGCAGCACGTATTCATACACCCAGCCGACGCCGGTAGCGTCCGGGCCGAGGCTGGGGGTGACGCCGGCGGGCAGGCGACCGGCAACGAAGTTGAGATACTCCAGGACGCGCGAACGCGCCCAGTAAATATCGGTGCCGTCTTCGAAAAGGATGTAGACAAAAGAGAATCCGAAGAAGGAGTAGCCCCGCACTACCTTGGCGTAGGGCACGCTCAGCATGGCGGTGGTCAACGGATAGGTGACCTGATCCTCAACCACGCGCGGCGCCTGGCCGGGGTACTTGGTGTAGATGATGACCTGCACGTCCGACAGGTCGGGGATGGCGTCCAGCGGCGTTCCCTGCATGGCCAGGACACCGCCGAGGATCACGAAGACCGTGACGAGCACGACCATGAAGCGGTTGCGCATGGACCAGGCAATAATGGCTTCGATCATGGGGAGGTGGTCTTCTTGGGTTCGGCTTCTTCCATGTCGGCGAAAAAGGCTTCTTCCGCGTCGTCGTCCATGTCGCTGAAGAAGTCATCCTCGTCTGCGTTCTGACCGGGTCCCGCTGAAGCCATGCTGATTTCCATCATTTTCTGCACGGCCTCCTGCAGCTTGGATTCCGAGTCGAGGAGGAACTGCCCCGACGTCACCACCACGTCGCCCGGCGCCAGGCCGGCCAGGGCCTGAACCTTGCCGCCGTCCGTGGACAGGCCGAGGGTCACCTCGCGCGGCGTGAACTTGCCGCCGCCCTTGACCACGAACACCAAGTTGCGCTCGCCGGAGCGCAGCACGGCCTCGGAGGGGAGCAACAGGCCCTGCTCGTCGGCGTGCGTCTCAATGTGGATGTCGGCGTACATGTCCGGCTTGAGGCGCAGGTCGGCGTTGTCGAATTCCAGCCGCAGCCTCACGTCCCGCGTCTGGGCCCGCAGATAGGGATACACGTAGGTCACCCTGCCGGAGCGCACGTCGCCAGGCCAGTAGGGAAGCGTCATTTCCGCTGCCTGGCCTTCCCTGACCCAGGGGAGCTCATATTCAAAGATGTGGGCTTCCACCCACACGCGGGACAAATCGGCCATCCGGTAGATTGTCGTCCCGGCCTTGACGTAGCCGCCTTCCTCTGCCGTTTTTTCGATGACGACGCCGCTGGCGGGTGAGCGAATTACCAGGGTTTTACGGACTTGGCCGGTGGTTTCAAGCGCCTCGATTTCGCTGTCGGCGATATCGAAATACTGCAGGCGCCGGCGTGCCGAGGCCAGCAGGCCGGTCTCGGCCTGTCCTTCGCCAGCCGCTTGGCGCTCTGAAAGGCTCCCAGGTACGCTTCCTGCGCCGTGACCAACTCCGGCGCATAGATTTCAAACAGGGGTTCGCCTTCGGTGACGGACTTGCCGGTGAAGTCCGCGTGCAGGGTTTCGATCCAGCCGCTGGCCTTGGGACTGACCCGTACCGTGCGGGTCTCGTCGTAAGTCACGTGTCCGTAGGTGCGGAATGTGCGCACCAGCGACTGTCGGGCGACCTCGGCGGTGCGGATGCCCATGTTTTGCTGGGTCACCGGATCGATGAAGATGTCCACGCCGCCAACCAGTTCGTCCTCGTAGGCCGGCACCAGGTCCATGCCCATGGCGCTTTTCCCCGGCTGTTCATAGATTTCCGCCGGATTCATGGGCGCCCGCCAGTAGGCGATGGTTCGTTCGCCGGAGGATTCGGCGGCGTTCGGCCCGTCCCGCTTGGCAACGAGGTCCATGCCGCAGATCGGGCACTGGCCGGGCTCATCCGAGACGATCCAGGGGTGCATCGGGGACACGTAGACAGTTTCTTCCGCCTGTGCTTCCCCAGCCACGGAAGGCGCCGCCAAGTGCCTCTGCACGTTAAGGATGGCGTTCCCGAAATAGTGATACGCGGCACCGCTCAACGCCAGGGTTACAAGCGCGGTTATGGCAATGGTGCGCAGTGGCGATGCGGCTTTCGGTTTCTGTTCGGGAGTCTCCATTTCATTACACCTCCAAAAGTGACCTGGCGCAGCCGGCGGCCTACTCTTTCCGGCGCTGCGTAAAGGATTGCCCCACCGCCTGCTCGAGTTCCGCCAGACTTATCCCATAGGCGCTGCGCTTGTCGGCCAGCGCGAGATTGGCGTCGAGCCAGAGGGTATAGGATGCAATCACGTCGGCAAACGCCACCCTGTCCGATTCGTACCCGCTGGTCGAGACCTCCAGGGCGGCTTCCGATAGCTGCACCAAGGTGTTCTGGTACAATCGTTTTTCACGTTTTGCTCGGTCGAGAACAAACCACTTGTTGCGGACCAGCGCGACGGTGGCGTCTTGCAGTCGGTTCAATTCTTCCTGCATGGCCTGGCGCTTCTGCCGCATCTCACGCAGATAGGCATCAGCGAAACCGAACCAGGGTTTTTTGGGCTGTCCCGCACCGGCAGCAGCGTCTGTCCTGGTGGCGAATGTTGGTTGCCCGGCCTGTGTTCCCACTTGCCTGATGGCTTGGTCTTTGTAGGTGGAAAGACCCAGATCGAAGGCCGGCAGGAGCATGGTTTCGGCCATCTCGATCATGGCGTCCATCTTGCCAATGCGGGCGCGCAGCACGCTGAGCTCCTGGCGGCCCGCGACGGCCATATCGTAGAGCGACGGCAAATCGGGGATGTCGGCCCCGGCCAGGTTCACTTGCGGCAGGCCAATCGGGGTGTCCGGCGGCAGGTGGAGGATCTGCCGGGTCTCCACGTGCGCATTACGCAACTGCTCCCGCAGCGTGACCAGCCGTTCGTCCAGCAACTCGCGCTGCACCTGCACCTTGATCACGTCCTGGAAACTGGTCCTGCCGGCCTCGTAGCGGGTGCTCGACACCTGCTCCAATTCTCTCAACAGCCCGATGGTGCGCTCGGTGATCGACAGCACCTGGTGCAGGAACCACTGCCGCCAGTGGGTTTTGCGTGCTGCGGTCACCGCATCGCGGCGTGCGGTTTCCAACTGCTCACGAGCCGCCATGACGTCCTGGGTCACCACCTGACCTTTCAGCGCCAGCACCCCCGGAAAGGGAAACTGACCCCGCCCCCCGCCGTGCCCTCGCATGGCGCCAACCCCGGTCATGGCGCCTTCCGCGAAGGCGCTATAGCGCCGCAGGATGTCGTCGACAGCGCTGACCTGGCTGTATTTTTCCAGCGCCGCCCGCACCCGGTGCTCCGCCGCCTTCACCGCGGGCGAACGCAGCAGGGCCAGCACCTCCGGCACTGCCTGGGAAAATGGCTGGCTCACGGCGGCTTGCGCCGCCGCAGTATCCGCCTGCGCGCCCGTCAAATCCTCCAAAGTCCGCGAGTCTGGATGGTAGAACGCCGTAGGCGCCGACAGGTCCCGAAGTTCTTCCTGCCAGCGTGTCTGGAGGTCCAGGAGGCGTTGTTTTTCGGCTTCGAAGGCGTCGTTTTGGGCAGGCGTTTCGGGCGGTGCTTCGGTGGGGAGGTGGAACAAGTGCGAAGGGGGCTGGTACTGCTCAAAGGCGGTCCGCAAATCCCGGTAATCGCCGCGAGCGTGCGTTGCCCCAAGTCCTATCAGGACGACAAGCCAGACCAGTCCGCGTTTCATGGGCCTGGCCTCCCTTCATGGGGTGCGGCTGTCGGCGGCCCCTGCGGCGTCAAGGGATGCCCCACCAGTGCCTCCAGGCGCGCGAAGTTTTTGCCATAGTCAGCCTGAGCCCTGGCCAGCGTCAACTGAAAGTTGTACCAGGTCGACTGGGCCTCGATGAGGTCGGTGAACTCGGCGTATCCCTCGCGAAACCAGGCCTCGGTGGTTTCCAGGGCGCTCGCCGCCTGCGGAAGTAGGTCGGTCTGGTAAAGTTCGACCAAGCGTTGGGCGTTCTGCAGGCGAAAATAGGCCACGTGGATGTCGGTGCGCGAGGCGTTGACGCGGCCCTGCCGCAGTGCCTCCGCCCTGGCCCGTTCAGCGCGCGCCTGATTGACGCGGCCCTGGTTTTTGCCGATCCACAGCGGCAAGGTCAGGCCAAGCCGTACGCCCAGGGCGTCCCTGCCTGCCTGCGGCGGCCGCTGGGGGGTATCCGGATCGCCGATCGAGGCGTAAAACAGTCCCACATTGAAATCCGGGTAGTAGTGGTAGCGCGCCAGATCGACCTGCGACTCGGCCCGGCTCACGCCTTGCTCGGCAATACGGATGTCTTCCTGATGCGCGGCGGCCAGTTGGTAGAGGTCTTCGAGGCTGTCCGGCAGCGGCTGGAGGGGCGGCGGGGCAATCTCGCCAACCGCCGACTGCGGGAGACGGTTGAGCAGGCCGTTCAGGCGGGTGATCTCGGTCAACTCCAACTCGTCCAGGAGGAGTGCGTCATAGCGAAGTTGCCCGGACTGTGACAGGGCTTTCATCACGTCCAGCAGCATCGCCCGGTCGTCGGCATAGGCCGTCTCGGCGGCGCTGCGCAGTTGGTCGAGCAACGCCGCGTTTTGGGCCGCAATCCGCCTGGCGGCGCGAATGTAAATCAATTCATGTGCCGACGCCTGGATACTCGCGGCAATCGTCCGCACGGTTTTATCCAGCGCGCAGACGGGCGATATGGGCTTCTGTCTTGACAACCTCACCGGCCTTCGACAGCTTGCCCGGGAAGGGGACTTTCTGGGAGAGGGTGACATTCCAATCCTGGGGACCAAGACGGGTTTGCAAAGGCTCCGGGAAGTAGGTGGCCGTCAGTTGCGGATCCGGCAGGCCGGTTACAACGCGGTAGCTTTCCACCTTGGCGCGCCAGGCTTCACGCGCCGCGGCAATGTCGGGATTTACGCCGTACGCGTATGCGATCATGTCCTGCACGGTGGCCGTTTGCGTGAGCCGGCGTTCCAACGCCTCTATTGGCGGCAGACTCTGCGCCCGTCCTGTTTCCCCTAGTATCAGCAGAAGGGCGCCTACCGCGAGGAAGGGCAGCCACGATGCCGTTGTGCCGACGGCTCGCATCGCATGCGGCGGGCTGGGCGTGAATCCTTGCACCTGAATTCCCTCGCACCTTGAGGTTGGCGATATCAGCTACTGACAATGCAAACATTTCCTTCCTACCTGGATATTTCTGGGGTGTCAATCCGCTGCGTTGTGGGTAACGGCGAGTTGTTCGGGATCGGGGCCAACGGTAGAATGCGGGCGGCATCTCGGTTGCGGGACAACATTCAGTGGCACGGGCGACAGAAGAGGACGACATGAAACGGGTGGACGAAGTTAGGCTGGACAGTACTGAGGGCAAGAGCGACGCCACCGGGGAGTTGCTGCTGGAACTTATGGGCGTGGTGGACAGGTTGAGGTCCGAGCAGGGCTGCCCGTGGGACCGGCAGCAGACGGCGCAGAGCTTGCTGCCGTATCTGCTGGAAGAGACGTATGAGGTGATGGAAAGCGTTACGGCAGACGACGCGGGGGCGTTGAAGGAAGAGCTTGGGGATTTGCTGCTGCACGTCGTTTTTCAAGGATCTCTGGCCGCCGAGGCGGGGCGTTTTATGCTTGGCGACAGCATCCGTAGCGTGATTCACAAGCTGATCAGACGGCATCCGCACGTGTTCGGGGATCAACCAGCGGCGAATACGGCGGTGATTCGGCAACGCTGGGAGACCGCGAAGCAGCAGGAAAAGGGGAGGACGTCGGTCCTGGATGGTGTGCCTCGCACCCTGCCGGCCCTCAACCGGGCGCGGCGCCTGCAGGAAAAAGTGTCGTCCGTCGGGTTCGACTGGCAGGAGGTGGACGACGTATGGGCCAAAGTGGCCGAAGAAATTGACGAGTTGAAGGAGGCTTGCTCGGCACGGGACGGCGCCGCCATGCAGGAAGAGTTCGGCGACGTGCTGTTCAGCCTGGTGAACCTCGGGCGCTTCCTGCACCTGAGCGGCGAGGACGCCTTGCGCCAAGCCATCGGCAAGTTCGAGCAGCGTTTCCGGGGTATCGAGCAGGAACTCGCGCGGCGCGGCCGGCGAATCGAGGATGCGACGCTGGAAGAAATGGACGGCATATGGAATCGTTTACGCCAGGAGGGAAAACATGTTTGAGACCAGTCGCCTTGAGCGCGACGGATTTGCGGCACGGCGTTCGGTCGTCATAACGCGCAACGGCATGGTGGCGACCAGCCAGCCTCTGGCCAGCGAGGCCGGGCTGGCCATCTTGAAAAAGGGCGGCAACGCACTGGATGCTGCCATCGGCACGGCGCTGACGCTGGGCGTGGTGGAGCCGATGTCCACCGGCATCGGTGGGGATGCTTTTTTACTTTATTATCGAGCTGCCGACCAACGCATCTACGGGGTCAACGGCAGTGGGCGCTGCCCCAAACGCCTGACGCTGGACGCTTTGCGGCAGCGGGGCATCGAGGGCGTGCCGTCAAAGGGCTGGGGGTCGGTTACCGTGCCCGGGGCCATCGACGCCTTTGCGGAGGTGCTGGAGCGGCACGGCAGGCTCAGCTTCGCGGACGTCGTCGAACCCGCCCTGATGTATGCGCGCGACGGCTTTCCGGTGAGCGAGGTCATTGCCGATCAATGGCAACATGACGCGCCGCTGCTGTCGCAGCATCCCGCCAGTGCCCAAGCGTACCTGATTGACGGCAAAGCGCCGCGGGCCGGCGACATCCATCGACAACCCCACCTCGCCGAAACGCTGCGGATCCTCGCTGACGAAGGGCGCGACGCCTTCTACCGCGGCGACATCGCCAAGCACATCGTGGCGTTCTCGCAGGCCGATGGTGGCTTTTTTGATCTGGAAGACTTCGCCGCCCACACCACTGAATGGGTAGAGCCCATTGGCACCGATTACCGCGGTCACACCGTCCTGGAACTGCCGCCTAACGGCCAGGGGATCACCGCCCTGATGACCCTGAACGTGCTCGAGGGTTTTGACCTCGCGGCCCACGCATACGGCTCCGCCCCGTACTACCATCTCCTCATCGAGGCGACCAAGCAGGCCTTTGCGGACCGCAACCGTTACATCGCCGATCCCGCCTTCGCGAGCGTGCCGGTCGCGGGGTTGCTTTCCAAAGCCTACGCCGCTACTCGTCGCCAGGAGATCGACCCCACGCGCGCCGGCGATTTTTCACCCGGCACGCCGGCGGCCCTCGGCGACACGGTGTACGTCTCCTGCGTGGACGCCGAGCGTAACGTCGTCTCCTTGATCCACAGCCTATTTCAGGGTTTCGGTTCCGGCATCGTGGCGGGTGACACGGGCATTTGTCTGCAGAACCGCGGTGCCGGTTTCGTCGCCGACCCCAGCCATCCGAACGCTTTGCAACCGGGTAAGCGCCCCTTCCACACCATCATTCCGGCGATGATTCTGCGCGACGGCAAGCCGTGGCTGTGTTACGGCGTCATGGGCGGCCACATGCAGGCGCAGGGGCACGTGCAGGTAGCTCTCAACAGCATCGATTTTGGCATGAACGTCCAGGAGGCTCTGGAGGCGCCACGCTGTCGCATCATGGGCGGCCGCGAAGTGGCGCTGGAACACGCCGTCCCGCAGGTGGTGCGGGACGAGTTGGGCTTTATGGGGCACGAACTGTGGCCGCGCGGCGCGCAAAACGTATCTTACGGCGGCGGCCAAGCCATTTTGATCGATCACGAACGAGGTGTCTTGCAAGGTGGGAGCGATTATCGGAAAGATGGATGCGCTCTGGGATATTGATCAGGGGCGGCGAGTTGCGTTTGTTGGGTGTTGGCCGTTACTCTCCGCCCCGAATGGTCTGGTGCAGGTATTTCAGAACTTAACGGCGTCGTCTTGCCGGAGCGACGAGATTTTGCTTGAGGCCGGGAGCCGGCTTGAAGCCGACAGTTTTGCTGGCTTTGATGTCGATCGCAGCGCCCGTACGCGGGTTGCGGCCCTTGCGGGCTGATCGCTCCTTGACTGTAAAGGTGCCAAACCCCGGATAGGAAAAGCGATCCTCGTCCTTGATTGCTTTACCGATGACGCTAAAAACGGTGTCCAGGACCCCGGCAGCGTCCTTCTTGCTGAGTTCCACGCCCGCAGACTTGACTACCTGATCAATGAATTCGGCCTTTCGTCATATGTCCTTACCTCCTTACCGTAGGTCGCAGCACGTAAGCACTCTAACAAAATGTACAAGCTAACCCCCTTATTATGCGGGAGTTTCGTCTATAGCGTTCCACATTCCCGCCCGTAAAGTCAAGGGCGTAGCCGAAAATGTGGCGGCGAAAAACCCCAAATTCCCTGCCCAAATTGGGGGTAAGTTCAATCTGGCTGCGGTGTCGGCAGGATGACTACCTTGAGCGCCTCACGGGCCATCATCAATTGGAAAGCCTCCGGGAGACGGGCCAGCGGCAAGGTGGCACTCAATAACGAGGCCCAAGGTAATGTGGGATCCGTCAGGATTTCCAGGGCCTGCGCGACGTGCGCGGGTGTGTTGTGGAATACGCCCTGCAAGGTAATCTGGTCGTAGTGGAGAGCCGGGGCATCCACGCGCATGCTGGTGCCGCCAGGGGGGCCGCCGTAAAAAATGGCTTGGCCGCCCTTGCGGACCATCGCCGTGGTGGTTTCCCAGACATCGGGGCGTCCCACCGCCTCGATGGCCACTTCCACGCCGCGACGATCTTCCGTCAGGGCGCGCACCGCCTCGACCTGATCGGGTACCTCGGCGTAGTTGACCAGCCATTCGATACCGAACTGCTGTGCCACCCGCAGACGTTGCGGTGCCCGGCCGCACAGTATCACCCGCGCGCCGCGCCGCTTGGCCATGGCTGCCAACATCAGACCGCTGGGGCCATCACCGTTCACCACGACGGTGTCCCCGGTCGCAAAATGAGCCAGGTCCAGGCAATGCAGCACGCAGGCCAGGGGTTCGGTGATGCACGCGACGGGAAAAGCGAGGTCATCGGGAAGGCGCAGCAGGTTGGTGCGTACGATGCGCTCCGGCACCGCGATGTACTCGGCATAGGCGCCGTTGATGAACACCAGATCGTCGCACAGGTTTGGCTGCCCGCGGACGCAGTAGTAACAACACCCACACGGCGCTGAGTTGTTGGACGCCACCCGCATGCCGGGCTCGAATCCCCGCACTTGGCTGCCGACAGCCGCCACCGTGCCGCTGAACTCGTGTCCGAAGACCGATGGCGGCGTCAGCATGCGCGCGTGGCGACCCTGCAAAAACACCTTCAGATCGGTGCCGCAGGTGGTGGCAGCGGCCACGCGAACCAGCACGTCGCCCGGGCCGATGTCGGGGACAGGCAGCGTTTCGATGGCAACTTCGCTCGGTCCATAGAGAACCGCCGCCTGCATGGAACCGCTGGGGCGCTGGGTTGTCAACGGCGTTCTCCTCATCCGCTGCCGGTTGCCGTTTGGCGTCGCCCCGGCCACCTGTCGCGGGTCCGCAGCGACACGAACGTCCCCAGGCCGATGGCCAGTTTGTGCAGTCCTGACAGGCGCGTGCGGCCGCGAAAGACGTTGAAGTGCCGGCGTCGCATCTTGTGAAGCGTCGCGCGGTAGATGGCGGCCATGATTTCCGGCGCCATCAGTCCGGCCCGGTCGCCCGGCAGCAGGCAGGCGGCGGCTCGGCGGTAATAACTCAGGATGCGCTCCTGCTGAAACTGCATCAGCGCAGCAAAGGCCGTCGTGTAAAGTCTCTGCAGCACGTCGTCCTCACGGACGCCAAAGGCCCGTAAATCTTCCTGCGGCAGGTAGATGCGGCCGCGCTCGGCGTCTTCCCGGACGTCGCGCAGGATGTTGGTAAGCTGTAGGGCGATGCCGAGATGGCGGGCATACGTCCGGACGCCGGAATGGCGGTAGCCGAAAATTTCCAGACAGGCCAGGCCGATCGCTGAGGCGACCCGGTAGCAGTACACCCGCAGGTCGTCGAACGAGGCGTAACGCTGCACGGTCAGGTCCATCTCGACACCCTGCAGTAAGTCCTGGAAGTAGCGTTGTGGGATGGGATACCGCTCGATGGTGTGCCGCAGAGCGCGCGTGATGAGGCGCGTCGGCCTGCCGTTGTAGCAATTGTCCAACTCGTCGCGCCAGGCTCTTAGTCGGTCTTGTTTGTCGTGGAGGGTGCCGGGCTCGTCGGCAATATCATCGCTGTGGCGGCAGAAGGCATAGACGCTGTAGACGGCGGCGCGCTTGTCGGAGGGCAGGAACAGAAAGGCGTAATAGAAATTCCTGGCTTGCTGGCGGGTCACCTCTCGGCAATGCGCCAGCGCCTGCTGCACGTCGGTGTTCACGCAGAAGCCCTTATTCGGCGGTTTTGAACTCGAAAAAACGCCGGTCATTGTCGCAAATCTGGGTGCCTGATACAATCGCCACCGACACCTACCTCCCCGGCACGGTCAACACGAGGGCCTCTTGGCTCAGGGAAACCCTATCATGCAGACCATACCCCAGGCACCTTTCCATAACCTGCACGCCCTGTGGTTCCAACTGACCGGAACCCTGTGCAACCTGGCGTGCAGCCACTGCTTCATATCCTGTAGCCCGACCAATCACGCCCTCAAGTTTGTGGCGCCGGAGACCGTGTACCGATACCTCGACGAAGCCGAGACGCACGGCGTGCGGGAGGTGTACTTCACCGGCGGCGAGCCGTTTCTGCACAAGCAGATCATCCCGATCCTGACGCGTTCGCTGCAGGTGGCCGCCACGTCGGTGCTGACAAATGGCACCCTGATCACCCCGACCGTGGCCGACGAGTTGGCGACACTGGCCGCCACGTCGCGTTATTCCCTGGAGATGCGCATCAGCCTGGACGACGTGGACGAGGCGCGAAACGACGCCGTACGCGGCAAGGGCGCCTTGCGCCGGGCGTTGCGGGCGCTGCAGCTGCTACAGGAGCGGGGACTGCCACCCATCGTGGCGGTAACGGAATACTTCTACGAGGCGCAGGGGACAACCCCGCAGGAGCCGGGCAGCGGCAGCGGCTTTTACCAGAAATTCCGGGATTTCCTGCTGGAAAACGGCATCGAAAAACCACGCCTTAAAGTGATTCCCGTGTTCGCCATGGGAAAGCTGCACTCCTCGGAAACGGGCGCCGCATACGTCACCCCCGGCATGATGCACGGCTTCGACGTCTCCACGCTGCAGTGCACCAAATCCCGCATCGTTGCCGATGGCGGCGTCTACGCCTGTCCGCTGTTGGTAGGGGAGCCGGAAGCCCGCCTGTCGACGGACTCGCTCAGTGAGGCGATGCAGCCCTGCTCGCTCTACCACACAGCCTGCCATACCTGCTACGTCACCGGCATGACGTGCAGCAACTACTGAGGACAACATGTTCTATCGCCGCATCGCCGTCTTCGGTGGGGTGTACAGCAATTACCAGGCCCTGGCCGCGACGATCGAGGACGCCCGCCGGCGCAAGCTGAGGCGCTGTTCTGCCTCGGCGACCTGGGCGGCTTCGGTCCCTGCCCGGACCGTGTTTATCCGTTGTTGCGGGAATCCGGCGTGCAGGTCATGCGCGGTAACTACGACGTCTCGTTGGCCGAAGGGCTGACAGACTGCGGTTGCGGCTACACCGACCCGCGCGACAACTACTACGCGGCGCTGAGCTACGAATACACCTTTCGGCACACCTCGGAGGAAAACAAGCGCTGGTTGCGCACCCTGCCGGACGTGCTGCGCGTGCAGTTGGGAAATTACCAACTGCACATGTCCCACGGCTCGCCGCGGCAGGTGAACGAATTTCTTTGGGAGAGCACGACGCCGGACGGCTTTCTCAGCAAGCTGTGCGGCGACTACGAGGGGGACGTGCTGTTGTGCACCCATACGGGGATCAAGTGGCATCGCCGCCTGCCGGACGATCGGCACGCCGTGAACGTCGGCGTTATCGGGCGCCCGGAGAACGACGGCGAGACGCACGTCTGGTACACCCTGCTGACGGCCGACCCCGACCTGCAGGTGGCGTTCATTCCGGTGTATTACGACTACGAGGCGTTGGCGCGCGACATGCGGCAAGAGCAGTTGCCCGAGGCGTTCGTCGAGACGATCCGCTCCGGCTGGTGGACGACCTGCCTGGAAGTGCTGCCGGGCAAGGAGCGGGCGCGCGGACGTTGGTAGGATTTTCGGACGGTAGCAGGATGGTGGACGAGCCGTCCGTTCTATTCGTTGAGGAGTGAAAGCGTTCCCGCCGCAACGCTGCCGAGGGTTCCTGCCAATACCCCGCCCGTCCTCAGCTTCCTGGCGAGCGCCTCACGCGCCGCGGTGGTTTGCCTCGACGCGTTGGTATCGACCATGACGTAGTCCACCTGCGTGCCGTCCATAAACCACACGGTGCGAAACGGTTCCATGTAGATCCACTCGTAGACGGCTTTGCGGGATTCGACGTCGCGAAAGAATCGCAGCACGTCCGGCGTGCCGAATTCCTCGAACACGCTGCGCTCATCGTCAGACAGCTTGTCGGTGCTGAGGGTGCCGCTTGTCCAGCGGTTCGTGATGTCCTCCACGGGGTCCCAGCCCTGCATGTAGGACGCCTGCACGCCGCAACCCGCCAGCATGCACGCCAGCACCACGAGACCGCTCAGCTTGGACCAGAAACGTTGCACCGTCATTTGTCTCCTCAGTTCGGGCCATTCGGGAATCACAAAGCGACGGCATTCTAGCAGCGGCGCGGCGCCGCCACAAACCGGCAGGGCATCGTGGCAATTGATCCTGCGGAAGCTGCCCCGTATAGTAGGCACCTCAATCTGGAATCCGTCAGCGGAAACGAAACCGACCATGTTGCCGACGCCTCAGCGTTTCGATGTGATTATCGCGGCGGGAAACCGTCGGGCGAGCCGTGCGATTCTGGGCACCAACAAAATCCTGTTGCCCGTGGCCGGCGCGCCGGTCATTACGCACGTCATCAGCGCCGTCGAACGCGCCCGCTGTACCGACCGCATCTTTGTTGTCGGCGATACCGCGCAGCTTGAAGAAGCCCTCGCCAGCCCCCACAGCCCGTTTCAGGGCAAGCGCCCCCTGCACCTGCTAGAGCAATACCACACCTTCTACGAAAACGTCTGGCAAGGTTTTCTGCACACCCTGCCGGACTACGCGCCTGAAACCGGCTGGCAAGCCTATCTGGATAGGCCGGAGGCCGACAAGGCAGTTCTTTTCATGTCGGGCGACATCCCGCTGGCGACCCCGCAGGAAATTGAGGCGTTCGTCGCAAGCTGCGATGTCACCCGGTACGACTATTTCCTGGGCATGACGTCGGAGCAGGTGCTGCGAGCTTACTATCCGCGGCATGGCCGGCCCGGCATCCAAATGGCGTATTTCAACCTGCGCGACATGCAGATTCGCCAGAACAACCTTCACATGGTGAAGCCCTTCCGGCTGGGCAACCGTTTCTATATTGAGAAGATGTACGAATACCGGTACCAGAAGGAATGGCACAACATCTTGAAGCTGTGTTGGGAACTGATTGGCAAGCAGCACGGCTCCCTGCAATTCATTGGCGCGTTCCTGCGCTTGCACGCGGCACGCCTGTTAACCCGCTACGGCTTGCGGGATTACCGGCTCGCCCGGCCCATCTTCATGCCGTTGCAGGCTGTGTGCAGCCTGTTGTCGCAACTCCTGAGCACCCGCTTCACCATTGTGACGACCCCGTACGGCGGCTGCACGCTGGACATCGACAACGCCGAGCACTACACCGCCATATGCGCCAATTTCACGGCATGGCTGAGCCACCAGGAGATGCTGGCTCGAGACCTGAAAGATAACCCGTACGATGCGCTTTCCGCGTGACGTTGGAATGGCGGCCATCTGCCGGAAGTCGAACTTGGGCTGACACCTATGATGCGGCGTCGTCAGATCAATCCGCAAACGCGGATGATGTCGCAGCCTACCGTTACGAAATACGAAAACGGCGATTTCACACAGCTTGAGAAGCTGGCGGTGTGCGAATAACCGCTTCCCATGTCGCCATCAACCCTTTTCATCGAGGCCGCCATGTGGCTCAGGGCGACGATCATGGGCTACGGGCGGCGCAACAGTTCCAAATCAATATAGGCGCCATATGCGCCCCGAAATGCACCCCGAACGCCTGCTGTATCAGCCGTTTGCGGCGAGTACGAAGTCGGAAGCCGTTGTGGTGTCGGATGGCTGAGGCGGCCGGGCCCGAGGGATAATATTGGCTTTGGCTCAAGGCGCAGCCGTTTGCAGCTCGCCGGAAAAGCCTGTAAGGTGAACGCCTTCAACGTCCCAATGTCAACTCCAGGAGACCATGCGATGCAGCAAGCTGACGCCGCGGCAGTGAACGGCGTGATCAATCAGGAAAAAATCGCCGCCGGCGTGCGAATGATCATTGAAGCGATCGGCGACGACCCCGACCGCGAGGGGCTGAAGGACACGGCCAGCCGGGTCGCCAGGATGTATGGCGAGTTCTTCCAGGGGCTGCACGAAGATCCCCGCGCCTACCTGCAGGTGGTGTTCGACGAGCAGCACGATGAGATGGTACTGGTGAAGGACGTGCCGTTTCACTCCATGTGCGAGCACCATTTGCTGCCGTTTCATGGCCGGGTGCACGCTGCCTATATTCCGCGTGGCAGGGTCGTCGGGCTCAGCAAAATTGCCCGTGTTATCGAAGTATTTGCGCGCCGTCCGCAGGTGCAGGAACGCATGACGGCGCAAATTGCCGACCTGTTGATTGATGAGTTGGACGCGCACGGCGTCGGCATTGTCGTGGAAGCCTCCCACACCTGCATGACCATGCGCGGCGTCAAGAAACCCGGCTCGCTGATGGTCACCTCGGCCATGCGCGGTTCGTTCAAGACCGATCAGGCCACCCGCAGTGAATTCATGTCGCTGGTCGTCAGCCGCTGATGCCCTCTCCTCACGCCGAGACAACCCCTTGAACCGCGACACCATCCACCTCCGCAACATGCAGTTTTACGCCTACCACGGCGTCAACCCCGAAGAGAAGGCCCTCGGGCAGCGCTTCGAGGTCGATGTTGCGCTGCGGGTGGACGCGCGCCCGGCGGGGTTGAGTGACGACTTGGGGCAGACGATCAACTACGCGCAGGTCTACAAGCTGGTGAAACGCATCGCCGAGGAGGAGCGGTTCGACCTCATCGAGGCACTCGCCGAGACGCTGGCGATGCAGATCGGCAAGCAGTTTGCCCCCGACGGCGTGCGGATATGCGTCCGCAAGCCGCACGTGTCGTTGAAGGGGAGCGTGCTGGACTACGTCGGCGTCGACATCGAACGCTCGCAGGAATCATGGCAGTCGTCTACCTCGGATTAGGCTCCAACCTCGGCGACCGCGAGCAGCACCTCGCGCGTGTCTGCGGCCTCTTGCACCAGCATCCGGCCATCGCCGTGCAGGCCCTCTCGTCGCTGTATGAGACCGCCCCGGTCGGCCTCACCGCGCAGGACGCCTTCCTGAACGCCGTCGCGCGGGTGCACACCACCTTGGCCCCCGAATCCTTGCTCGCCATCACGCAGGCCGTCGAAAGCCGGTTGGGGCGCGAGCCTGCAATCAGGTGGGGTCCGCGAGTCATCGACGTCGACATCCTGCTCTACGACGCCCTGCAGGTGCACAAGCCCTTTCTCGATATTCCCCACAAAGCCTTGAGCGAACGGCTGTTCGTGCTCGTTCCCCTCAGCGAGCTTGAACCGGATCTGCATTTGCCGTCGGGCGAGCCCATCCGCCAGATCATCGCCGCCTTGCCGGATCAGGGCGATGTGACGCGCCTCGGCCCTTTTCCCCCTTTTGCAAACGGAAATCGACCATGAGCCACCAGGAACACCGGCAGCAGGCCGCCGATGGCATCCGCTGCGCGGTCATCACGGTCAGCGACACCCGCACGCCGGAAACCGACACCAGCGGACGGTTGATGCAGGACGCCCTTACACAGGCGGGCCATGTCGTTCACGCCTATTGCATCGTCAAGGACGAGCCCGACGACATCCGGCGCCTGCTGCGGCATCACATCCAGGACGCCGACACCGACGCCGTTTTGCTGAGCGGCGGTACGGGCCTGTCGTCGCGCGATGGCACGTATGAAGTGGTGCGAGATTGTCTGGAGAAGGAGTTGACGGGCTTCGGCGAGCTTTTTCGCTACCTGAGCTACGACGAGATCGGCGCCGCGGCAATGATGAGCCGGGCCACCGCTGGGGTCGCCAATGGCACGGTCATCGTTTCCATGCCAGGGTCAAGCGCCGCGGTACGCTTGGCCATGAAAAAGCTGATTCTGCCCGAACTGGCGCACATGGCTCATATCGCGCGGGGCTGAAGCCAGTCCTAACCGACCGTCGCCAATTCAAACTGACGGCCCCAGCGGGTTTGTACGGCTTGCAACAAGGCGCGATGCTCCTCCCGGCTCAAGTGGGGGTCCTCGTCGAGCAACGTGAACGCCGACTGCCGCGCTCGTTCCAACCACACGCCGTGATGCAGGATATTGCCGACGCGCAATTCCGGCAGTCCCGACTGTTTCGTCCCCAGTAATTCCCCCGGCCCGCGAATCTGCAAATCCTGCTCGGCCACGTAAAACCCATCCGTGCTTTCCTGCATGACCTTCAACCGCTGGCGGCTTTCGCGGCTGAGTTTTTGGCCCGGCAGCAGCAGGCAGGTGGCGCGCGCGGTGCCCCGCCCGACGCGGCCGCGTAACTGATGGAGTTGCGCCAGGCCGAACCGTTCGGCGTTTTCAATCAGCATGACGGTGGCGTTGGCGACATCGACGCCGACCTCGATGACAGTGGTGGACACCAGAATGTGTAGCCGCCCTTCCACAAACGCCCGCATGACGGCGTCCCGTTCCTCGGCGGCCAGGCGTCCGTGCAGCAGGCCGACCTCGTATTCCGGGAACACCGCATGCCGCAGGTGCTCGGCCATGGCCGCGGCGGCGCCGAGGTCGAGGCTTTCGGATTCCTCGATGAGCGGGTAGACGATGTAGGCTTGGTGGCCTTTGTCGACCTCGCGGCGTACCACGTCGTAAGCGTGTTCGCGGCGTTTCGCTGAGCAGGACGGTTTTGGCCGGCAGGCGGCCAGGGGGCAACTCGTCGAGGATGGACAGATCGAGGTCGCCGTACAGGGTCATGGCCAGGGTTCTCGGAATTGGCGTGGCCGTCATCACCAGCACGTCGGGCCGGAGGCCCTTCTGTCGCAGGCCGGCACGCTGCATGACGCCGAAGCGGTGCTGCTCGTCCACGACGATCATGCCGAGGCCGTGGAACTGGACGTTCTCGTACAACAGGGCGTGGGTGCCGACCAACACGGATACCTCGCCATCGGCGATGCGCTGAAGCAGTTTTTGGCGGCTACGGCCTTTGACCGTGCCGGTGAGCAGCGCCACCTCGAGGTCCAGATGCTGTAACAGGGCGCGCAGCGTTGCCAGGTGTTGCTCCGCCAGGATTTCCGTCGGCGCCATGAGGGCGGCTTGCTGGCCGTTGGACACTGCCAGCAGCATGGCGAGCAGAGCGACGATGGTCTTGCCGCTGCCGACGTCGCCCTGGATGAGGCGGTTCGTGGGGAAGGGCCGATGCATGTCGGTGAGAATTTCGTCCAGCACGCGCTGCTGGGCGACGGTGAGTTGAAACGGTAAATGTTTTAGCAGCGCATCGCCGAGGTGGTTCGGCCGGTCGTAGTGTTTATCGCGGCGTGTGTTGCGGACCTCGCGGTGGCGGATGGCCAGGCCGAGCTCGAGCAGAAAGAATTCCTCGAATACCAAGCGAGTGTGAAAGGCGGTCCGCTGCTCATTGAGGGCTGCAAGGTCGCTGTTGTCGTCCGGGAAATGCACCCCGCGCATGGCTTGCTCCAAGACGGGCAGCCGGTGAGCGGTGCAGACCGATTGCGGCAGCGTCTCGCGGATCAGCGGCACGAAGGTCTCCACGGTGTTGTGCATCAGGCTCCGCATGTTCTTCTGGGTCAGCCCGGCGGTGAGCGGGTAAATCGGCACCAGACGGCCAAAGTGAACCAGCTCGGTATCATCGGCTTCCAGCGTTTCGAGGTCGGGATGAACCACTTCACGGTTGCCGTCATAGCGATTGAAGGCGATGAGGCCGTTGCCGACCACACGCGCGCCGATGGGAAAGCGCTCTTGCAGGGCAAGGCCGCGGTGCTGGAACCATTTGCAGGTGAGTGGAGCGCTGGAATCCTCCAGGCGCAGGGTCGCAAAGGACTTGCCGCGTGACGTGGGGTGCAGTTGGAAGGCCGTTACCGTGCCGCAGAACGTCCGCCGGGTGCCGGCCTGCAGCATGCCCAGGGGGGTAATGTTGCGGCGGTCTTCGTAGCGCACGGGCAGGCACCACAGTAGATCGCCTACGGTGTGCAGGGAGAGTTTGCCAAGCAGGGCGGCGCGGCGCGGCCCGACGCCGCGCATGAATTGTACTGGCTGGGCCAGGGGATCCTCGGAAACGGCGGCGGGTGCCGGCGTGGGTGTGGCGGTTGGTTTGGGCGGCGGAACGGGGGCTGGCGGAGCGTCGGCACGGTCCGACAAGGCGTGCAGGCGGGAAAGAATCTGCGCGGCTTGCTGCGCGCGCGGCCGTTTCTCGGTCAATGTCAGGTCGTCGAATCCCACAACCGTTTCCGCCAGTTGCGTCAACAGAGCGGGCATCGAGGCTGGCAGCGGCAATGACTGCATAGCCTGGATCTGGTGCTTGACGAACGGTTCCAGTTCACGCAACTTGGACAAGTTGGCGAAGTCATTGCGCGTGGCGTATTGCAGGGGTTTGTCGAGACGGCTCAGGTGGGTACGGACGTCCGTCATCGCAGGCTCACGTGGCGGTCACGGTACGTTGTTGCGGCCCCAGGGAGAATGTGCTAGCTTTGGCGCTCGCTTTTCGGGATCAGCAAAGACAACGTACGGTTTCGGGTATGAAAGGAAGCAGCCATGGCCAGAAGCTGTGACATGTGTGGTAAGGGACCACGATTTGGCCATAATGTCAGCCACGCTCACAATCTCACCAACCGGCGCTGGAATCCCAACCTGCAGCAGATGCGGGTGCAGACGGCCAGCGGCCACGTCAAACGCATGAAGGTTTGTACGCGCTGCCTGCGGTCCGGCAAGGTACGCAAGCCCGCTTAGTCCTTACGTATGCCAATTGCCCCGCCTGACATTCCTGGCGCGTTCTACCGAAAGCACGCCCCGAACGCCTTCAATCCGGCGAATGACTTCGTTCAGATGGTTCACGTCACGGACATCGACCGTTATGTCCATGTAGGCTTTCTTCTCCATGGTGGTCGTTGTGTGGAACCGGCTGATATTCACCTTGCACGCTGAAACAGCGGCGCTCACGTTTGCCAGCACCCCTTGTTCGTCGTGCGTCACAAGGGCGATTGCCGCAGGGTGCAGGGTCTCGGCAGCATCGTCCCACGACACCGAGGTACGCCTTTCTGCGTCGTATTCCAGCTTTCGCGTGCTTTCACAGTCCGTGGTGTGAACACTGACGCCGCGACCACGCGTCACGTACCCGACGATGCGGTCACCGGGGAGGGGGCTGCAGCAGCGGGCGAAATTGATGAGAACGTCGGTAAGCCCGTGCACCCTCACCCCCTCGCTGCGCGGCTGCTGTCGCCCGGACGGTGCCACCGCCTTACCCTGCTTCGTTTTCTCCTTGATGAGGTTCGACGGTAGCAAACGATGCGCGACTTGCAGGGCTGACACGCGCCCGTAACCTACGGCTTCCAGCAGATCGTTGGCTCGATGGCAGCCGAACGCCGGGGCAGCGGCGAGTAGGACGTCCGTCTTCACATAGGGCTGAGGATTCGGCGTGTACTTGCGGATTTCGTGTTCCAGGTTGCGCATGCCCAAGGCGATACTTCTTTCTTTGTCTTCCGACTTGAGCCACGCCTTGATGCGCGTCCGAGCGCGTGGCGTGACGACCCAGCGCAACCAGTCGCGGTTCGGCACGTGGGAGGTAGAGGTAAGGACTTCGATCGTATCCCCGTTGCGCAATTGATAACGCAGCGGCACCATGCGGCCGTTTACTTTGGCGCCCGTGCACTGGTGACCCACGTCGGTATGCACGGAATAGGCGAAATCCACTGCCGTGGCGCCGCGCGGGAACGTCTTCACCTCGCCGCGCGGGGTAAAGACGTAGACTTCCTCCGGAAACATGTCGATCTTGACCGTTTCCATGAACTCGATAGGGTCTTTGAGATCCTGCTGCCATTCGATCAATTGCCGCAGCCAGGCAAAATACTCTTCGTTCTCTTCGGTTGAGCCGCGTTCCTTGTAATGCCAATGCGCTGCGATACCTTCTTCCGCGGTGCGGTGCATCTCCTCGGTGCGAATCTGCAACTCGATGCGCTGGCGCTCGGGACCCAGCACGATGGTGTGCAAGGATTGGTACATGTTGGGTTTAGGGAGGGCGATGTAGTCCTTGAAGCGTCCGGGGATGGGCTTCCAGAGGGCGTGGATGATACCCAGGATGGCGTAACAGTTGCGCACCGTGTCGGTGATGACCCGAACGGCCAGTAGGTCGTGGACTTCCTCGAACGGCAATTGCTGGCGCTGCATCTTCTGGTAGATG
The DNA here is from genome assembly GCA_030341885.1 of Geodia barretti. Classification (NCBI taxonomy): domain Eukaryota; kingdom Metazoa; phylum Porifera; class Demospongiae; order Tetractinellida; family Geodiidae; genus Geodia; species Geodia barretti. The sequence continues at coordinate 73,365 of CASHTH010003739.1, forward strand.
CTGTAGTAATGCTTGGGCCGTCCGGAAAGCCGGCAGTCGATTCTCATCTGCGTGAGTTCTTTGGCTACCGTTTCCTGCACCTGTGCCAAGTAGCGCTCGCTCGCGTCCTGCTCGCCTGTGAACTGTGCCTCGATTTCCTGGTACGCCCGCGGGTGCAGGTAGAGGAAGGAAAGGTCTTCCATCTCGGCCTTCATCCAGGTAATGCCGAGACGATGAGCCAAAGGCGCGTAGATCTCCAGCGTTTCGCGGGCGACGAGACGTTGTTTGTGGCCCGCCATGTGTTCCAGAGTGCGCAGGTTATGCAGCCGGTCAGCGAGCTTGACCAGAATCACCCGGATATCCTTGGCCATGGCAACCAGCATCTTGCGGAAGCTCTCGGCCTGCCGTTCCTCTTGGCTGAAGAAATCGAGCTTGCTCAGCTTGGTAACGCCGGAGACGAGGGCGGCGACATCGGGGCTGAAGTCCGACGCGATCTGTTCCTCGCCGGCGTCGGTATCTTCGATGGTGTCGTGTAGCAGCGCGCTGGCGATGGTCATGGCGTCCATTTGCAACTCGGTCAGAATAGACGCGACTTCCAAGGGATGTGAAATGTAGGGGATGCCGGATTTGCGTTTTTGATGCTTGTGGGCTTCTGCGGCAAATAGATAGGCGCGGCGAATCAGATCCGTGTCCGCTTGTGGATGATATTGCTCAACTGCGGTGACAACTGAATCAATGGTCAGCATCATATCGTCGTCTATGGTTCAATAAAGGTGTGTCTTGGTTCAAAGATCGACAGGGGGCGACCTTAGCAAGCAGCCTTCTGAAAGTCAAGCATTTACCTTGGTTCAGAAGGCCCTGCGAACAGCCTCAAGGGAGTGGTGGCGGGTCGTTTTCGGCACACAATCTGGCGGTTGACAGCCCTCTTGGCAATCCTTTACCATGCCCCGCTAATATGATGCTGGAAAGGGTACGGAGGCTTGATTCAGACTTTAGAAATCGGCTTGGTCTGTTAGGTCAGAGGGGTGCGAGATGAGCGAACCAGAGGTTGTGGCGACGAGTGAAGCGCAGATCGCCGTGCATTGGAAGGAGGAGGCGTATGTTCAGCCATCGGCGCAGTTTATCGCGCAGGCGAATATGACCGACCCGCACGTTCACGATCGCTTTGGGCTTGACCGATTTCCTGAGTGTTTCAAAGAGTACGCTGATCTCCTCGATTGGTATGCGTATTGGGATACCCTGCTGGATACCAGTGATGCCCCGTGCTGGAAATGGTTTGTTGGTGGCAAGCTTAATGTTTCCTACAATTGTGTCGACCGCCATTTAACAAAGTATAGAAACAAAGCGGCCATTCTTTACGTGCCGGAACCGGAAGATGAAGCTCACGTTGCGATTACGTATCAAGAACTTTACACGCGGGTGAACGAATTTGCCGCCGTGCTACGGGATTTTGCTGGTGTTAAGGCAGGCGACCGGGTGACCATTCACATGCCAATGGTGCCGGAACTGCCGGTCACCATGCTGGCCTGCGCCAGGCTGGGTGCCATCCATTCGGTGGTGTTCGGTGGTTTCAGCGGCAAATCATGCGGCGAGCGCATGTCGCCGATTCCGGCAGCCGGGTGCTGGTTACGATGGACAGTTATTACCGCAGCGGCACGCTCCTGGATCACAAGGAAAAGGCGGATGAGGCCGTGAAAACGGCGGCCGAGGAAGGCCAAGTCGTTGACAAGGTGTTGGTGTGGCGGCGTTACCCCGGCCAATACCATTCGGCGACCCCGATGCAGGACGGGCGTGACTACTTCGTGGATAATGAATTAAAGACCTACGCCGGCAGCAGGATTGAGCCCGTGGCGCTGGCGGCCGAAGAACCGTTGTTCCTGATGTACACTAGCGGCACGACCGGGCGTCCCAAAGGCTGCCAGCACAGCACCGGCGGCTACCTCTCATACGTAGCGGGCACCTCCAAGTACGTGCAGGACATTCACCCCGAGGACGTGTATTGGTGCATGGCGGACATCGGCTGGATCACCGGGCATTCCTACATTGTCTACGGTCCGTTGTCTCTGGCGGCCACCACCGTCATGTACGAGGGCGTTCCCACCTATCCCGACGCCGGGCGGGCTTGGCGTATCGCCGAGCAATTGGCGGTCAACATTTTCCACACCGCCCCCACCACCATCCGCATGCTGCGCAAAGCCGGGCCCGACGAACCACAAAAATACAATTACCACTTCAAGCACATGACCACCGTTGGTGAACCCATCGAACCCGAGGTGTGGCCAGTAAACCGGCGCAGGAGATGACACGTGCTACGACGTGGTGGCAGGTGAGGGCCGTGCGTGTCGCGACACTTGTGCAGACGAGACCGGGCGTTCTCTGTGCAGCACCCTGCCGGCTCTGCAAGGCATGAAGGCGGGTAGTGCCGACCCAGCGTGCCGGGCATTCATCCGGTCATCTACGACGAAAATGGCGATGAGGTGCCGGCGGGGTCGGGCAAAGCCGGAAATATCTGTATCCGCAATCCCTGGCCCGGTGGTTTTCAAACCATCTGGGGCGACCGTGAGCGTTACGTATCGACCTACTATGGCAAGTACTGCAAGAACCCCGAGAGCAAGGACTGGCGCGATTGGCCGTACTTTACCGGTGACGGCGCCATGCAGTCGCCAGAGCTGACGGCTATTACCGCATCCTGGGCCGCGTCGACGACGTGATCAACGTTGCCGGTCACCGTTTGGGTACCAAGGAGCTTGAATCCGCCGGCCTCACCGTCGAGGAAATCGCCGAGGCGGCGGTTGTGCCGGTGGCGGACGACATTCGCGGACGGGTGCCGGATATGTACGTGTCGTTGAAGCCTGGTTTTGACCCGGGCCCGGCTATCGAAGCCAAGGTGACCCAAGCCATTGAGACGATCATCGGCCAGATCGCTCGGCCAAAGCACGTGTACATCGTCCCGGACATGCCCAAGACGCGTTCCGGAAAGATCATGCGCCGGGTGCTGGCGGCGATTTCGAATACCATGGATATTGGTGACGTGACGACGCTGGCGAACCCCGAAGTGGTGGAGTCGGTCCGCCAAATGGTCCAGGGAGAGAGCGTGGTGGTGACCCAGGAAGGCCCGGAAGACCTGAAACATTTCGGCGAGGAGCCTTAAGCAAGACGGGATAGCCTATGGTTTATAAAGCCTATTCGGTTTCCTGGAACCTCACGCAGCGGTGCAACCTTTTTTGCGCCCACTGCTACATCAGCGCTTCCGCCGGTGCCGACGCTGCAAACGAATTGACGACGGCTGAGTGCTACCGCGTCATGGACGACATCGCCCGCGTCAATCCCAGCATCTTTCTCATCCTTACCGGCGGCGAGCCGCTGTTGCGGAAGGATATATTCGACTTGGCGGCTTACGGGGCGGAGCGTGATTTCACGGTCGTTCTGGGTACGAACGGGGTGCTGTTACGCGAGAAGCAGGCCAAGTTGATGCGGCAGAGCGGTGTTCTTGGTGCCTCGATAAGCCTGGATTCTACGCACGCCGACAAGCACGACGCCTTTCGCCATCAGGCCGGCTCCTGGGAGGCTGCCGTGCGGGCGACGCGGGTCTTGAAGGACGAAGGCCTGGACTTCTCGTTGCACATGTCGGTGACCGACTGGAATGTTGACGAGATTCCGGCGATGGTCGATCTGGCCAACGACCTGGGCGCCAACGTGCTCAACTTATTCTTCCTGGTGCGAACCGGGCGGGGCGAGAACCTGACGGACATCAGCGCCGAGCAGTACGAAGCTATCCTGACGTCTTTGGCTCGCGCCCAAGGGGTTGGCGAAGATGGTGACACTGAGGCGACATCGGTTTTCAGCAAGCAGGAGGACCCGTGGAGCATGCCGGTCGGCGCGGCGGGCAAGCTCCTTATTCGCGCCAAGTGTGCCCCACACTTTCGCCGCATCGTCTGGGAGCTCGATCCCAACTCGCCGCTGCTCAAGAATTACGCCCACGGCTCCTGCCCGGCCGGCAAATACTACTGCCGCATCACGCCGCGCGGCGATGTGACACCGTGTCCCTATATGCCGGTCGTGGCGGGCAATCTGCGCCAGACGTCGTTCGCCGATCTGTGGGATGGGTCCGACGTTTTCCAGAATTTGCGTGAGCCGGAGCTAGGCGGGCGCTGTGGTACCTGCGAGTTCAGCAAAATCTGTGGCGGCTGTCGTTGCCGCGCCTATGCCACCTACGGCGATTATTTGGCCGAGGATCCCGCCTGCGCTTACCAGCCAGGTCAACACGGTGGTAAAATGATTGAGCTCCCGCCATCGCAGACGTTCGGCCTTGAGGTGAAGCAGGAACTGGTTTGGCAGCCGGCGGCCCGCGAGCGGCTGAAGGCGATTCCGTCATTCGCCCGCGGTATGGTGGTGAAGGGTGTGGAAGCCTATGCTCGGTCGCAGGGTTACCCGGAGATAACCTCCGAGTTGTTGGCCGAGATTCGCCAAACGTGGGGTGCACGATTCCGTCCCAAACGGTCATGAGCATCGCTGCCCCTATGATTTCATGCGATAGAAAAAGTTCCCTGTATAAGGAGATAGTGAACATGCCGAGCACGGAGGCCACGGGGCTTGAAAGCCGTTTGGACGCCATGCAGGAGCAGTTGACGCGCGTGCAGGAACTGTTGGTCGGTTTTTCGCAGCAGCTTGAGCAGCAGCGCGTTGATACCGGCAAGGTTACCGAGGGCATCCAGCAGTGGGTGACGGATTACGTTTCCCTGCGGCTGCAGGAGTTGGTGCCCCACACCTGCGAGCATGACGCCGAGCCGGAAGCGTCGGACGGTCCATATTTGCCCGGCACCTCGGTTCCTTGTACCGAAGACGTGGTGCATCGTGTTGGCCGCATTCCCATTCCGTTTGTGCGTCAGATGGTGGTTCAGAAAGTCGCCGAACAGGCCCGGCAGGAGGGCACGGTGCGGGTCGACGTCGCCTTCTTTGAACAGGCGGCGACCTTTTGACAATGCAAATTGCCAGGGGAGGATCTCCTGAGTTGGCAGCACTGGCAGAGCCACGTGCTGGCGGGTCCCAGGCTGTTTGAGGCTCCGTCGTAACGTGGCTTCTTGTGGAGGTGTGGCATGGCAATGACGACGACACTTCACGATTTCTTGGAGCTGTTGATCGATATGGGCGGCACCTTCATCTTGCGAAATGAGCACGGCTCCATGGAACTGCGCGGGCAGGACATGTATCTGCATCCCTATGAGGAGTGGCTGACGGTGTATCACACCAACGCCGAGAGGCCCGAAGCGCGTAGCCATCTGCATCTCAAACGGCACACCCTGCAAGCGGCCGCAGTGCGCCGTTCGGAAGGGCAGACGCCGCACTTGGCGTTCTTCAAAGCTGGCGAGGCCTGTGGTGACCCGCTGCTCGTCTGGTATTTTCCCAGCTTCTACGATTGGAGCCAGGGTAAGACCCTCATCCCCGACAACGTCGCCCGCTTTGAGTCGTTCGTGGAGACGTACGGTGAGCAGGTTCGCTTTACCGAGGAAACGGGGTGACACGATGCACGCGAAAGCAAGGAACACCCGACAGAGGAATTGCACGTGACTGACTCCCCGAATCGCCGCCTTACGCGGCTGTTGTTACTAGGCGGCTTGTTCGTGCTTTTTTTCTTCGGCTGCTTACACGCTCAGGACGAGACCCCAACGCCTGCGCCTCTCCCGGAAGCGACCGAGCCTGCAATTGCCGAGCCTGCCGCCACAGTCTCCGGCGAAAGACCCAAGGCTGAAATGCCCGAACCCTACCTGATGCTCGAGCCGGGGAGTAGTCTGTCGGTCCGCGCCAAGAGTTCCGTGCTGATGGAGTATTCCAGCGGCAAGATCCTCCAGCAGCAGAACAAAGACGAGCAAATTCCCCCTGCCTCGTTTACCAAATTGCTCACGTTGTACGTTGTTTTCGATCTCATTGACAAGCGTCAGGCACGACTCAGCGATGAGGTTTTCATCAGCGAGAAGGCATGGAGGACCGGCGGCTCGAAAATGTTTGTGCGGGAGGGCGAAAGAGTGCCGCTGGAGGAACTGATCAAAGGTATTTCCGTCGTGTCCGGTAACGACGCCTGCGTGGCGGTAGCCGAGCACTTCTCCGGCAGCGAAGAGGCGTTCGTCAAAATCATGAACGAGACGGCCAGCGGATTGGGTATGACGAACAGTCACTTCACCAATTCGCACGGACTGCCGAGCCGCGGGCAACTCACCACCGCCCAAGACATGGCCCTGCTGGCCATGCACTACCTGCAAGATTTTCCGCAAGCCCTGCAGTATCACTCCCTTACGGAGTACACCTTCTCCGACATACGCCAATACAACCGCAACCGGCTGCTACGGAGGGATGACTCGGTCGATGGTCTGAAAACCGGCTTCACCGCCGCGTCCGGCTATCACTTGCTGGCCACCGCTGAACGGGAGGGGCGCCGGCTGATTTCCGTCCTCATGGGGGCGACCAGCCCCACCGTGCGCACCGAGGAGTCGGCGAAGCTGCTCAACTACGGCTATCGTCGCTATGCCTTCCTCGACGTGTTCCAGGAGCCGGGCACGGTGTTCGAGATTCCGGTATTCAAGGGAAAAGAGGACAGCATCGGCGTGGTGGGGGCGCGTAACCCGATGCTCATCGTGCCTGAAGAATTCGAGGATAACCTTGAGCGCCGCGATACGTTGCCCGAGTACCTGATTGCCCCGGTAGAGCACCAACAGGTGGTTGGTGAATACGTCGTGGGGCTGCAGGGCAGGCTTCTGGTATCCATACCGCTGATCGCCAGCGGCTCGGTTGAGCGAGCGGGCCTTAGGAAAGTGTTGACCCATAGTTTTCATTTGCTGGACCGTAAGCAGAAGAAGCTCTTCATATGGGCGGCCGTGGTGGTGATGGTCCTTATTATCGGCCGGCTGTACATCGCATACCTCAGACACAAGAGGCGAAGGAGGCGGTCGAGGTTTCGGCTGGCGCGGGACTGACGACTTGCCTGTCCCTGCCGCTTTCGCGCCAGCGGGAATCCATGTGTGGGAGAGTGTCAACGCCGTGAGGAGGAGAGAGCAATGGTAGACAATCACGACATCGGATTGATGGCCCACTTGATGCGCCGGGCCGGCTTCGGGGCGCCGCGCGAGGAATTGGAGCGCCGCGCCGCCGAAGGGTACGAGGCGACGGTGCAGGAGTTGATTCACCCCAAAACCAGCGAGCCGGCGGACGAATACGCCCTGCTGCGCTACCAACCCGCTGCTCTGTTGCCGGGCGGCATGCCGCCTATGGGGAACGTCAACTGGATGTTCCACATGGTGAACACCCAGCGTCCCCTTGAGGAGAAGATGGCGCTCTTCTGGCACCACGTCTTCGCTACCGGCAATTCCAAGGTGGACAATTACGACCAGTTGCTGGCGCAGATCGGCATGTTCCGACAGCGCGGCATGGGCAACTACCGCGACCTGCTGGTGGCCCTGGCCAAGGACCCGGCGATGATTTACTGGCTGGACAACAACGAGAACCACAAGGACGCCGTGAACGAGAACTGGGGGCGGGAACTTTTGGAGTTGTTCAGCATGGGGCAGGGGAATTACACCGAGAAGGATGTACGTGAGGCGTCGCGCGCCTTCACCGGTTGGACGTTCTCGGTCAAGATTCCGCGCCTGCCGTACGGTCGTTTTCCCTGGGAGTTCGAGTACGTCGCAGAGGACCACGACGACGGTGAGAAGGAGTTTCTGGGTCACACCGGCAATTTCAACGGCGAGGACATCATCGATATCGTCGTGCAGCAGCCGGCCTGTGGTCGCTTCGTCGCGCGTCACCTGTACAACTTTTTCGTGGCCGACGAACCGCAGGTGCCAAGCTGGAAGATCACCCCGTCGCGCGACGAGGCGGCGGTCGATGCTTTGGCCAATACCTTCCAGGAGTCGGGCTACGACATGAAGGCGGTGCTGACCACCCTGTTCACCTCCGACTCCTTCAAGGAAGCCTACTTCACGAAGGTGAAAAGCCCGGCAGAGCTGGTCGTCGGCACCCTGCGTATGGTCGGCGGCGCTGAGATCCCGCGTCCCGATTACGGCCGCGATGTGGCCCTGCAGCCGACCTACATGGGCCAGGATTTGCTCAATCCGCCCAGCGTGGAGGGCTGGCATACCGGCAAGGAATGGATCAACAGCGGCTCGCTGATGAGCCGTATCAATTTCGTGGCTGACATGGTCGGCAGCACCGATCTGCCGGGCGTGCGGGACATGATCCGCCGCATCAGGGCCAAGGGTTCGCTCGATCCCGAAGCCTTCGTGAATAGCTGTCTGGACCTGATGGGTCCGCTTCAGGTGGGCACGGATACCCGGCAGGAGCTTTTGGAGCAGGCCCGCGAGGGCGGTCCGCTGACCTGGGATTCGGCGGACGAGACGGAGGCATCCGTAGCGCGGATCGGCGAGATGCTGCAGTTGATCGTCGCCATGCGTGAGTATCAATTCAACTAACCAGCCACTAAGGCGTGTGTTGCGCCTGAACCGTAAGAGGAGGGAGTTCAGTCATGGCAGAGAAGAGAGAACCCGTTCTGGTCGTGCTGCAGTTGAGTGGCGGCAATGACTATCTGAACACGGTCATCCCGTACGCCAACTCGCTGTACTGGGAGAACCGCCCGGCGGTGAGTATCCCTGAAGATCAGATCATCCCGATCGATCAGGCCCTAGGCTTTCACCCGAGCATGGAAGCCCTGAAGTCGTTCTACGACGCCGGTGACGTGGCTGTCATGCACGGCGTCGGCTACGCCAATTCGCCGCGTTCGCACTTTCGCTCCATGGACATCTGGCACACCTGCGAGCCGGATACTGTCGGCACCGAGGGCTGGCTGGGCCGTGCGCTGCGGGATATCGATCCCAACAAGGAAAACGTGGTGACCGGCGTCAGTTTCGGCCCCAGCATGTACCGTGCCATGGCGCTTCCCGGCGTTCCCGTGGCGTGCGTCAGCGGTGACCTGGAGACCTACGGCATGCTACCGGGAATCGAGGGACAGCGGCGGCAGAGGGTGCTGGAACGGTTTAAAAACGCCTACGCCCCGGCCATCGGTCTGGGGGCGGTGATGGATTACATGGGCCAAACGGGCCTCGATTCCATGGCTGGCGCGGACGTTCTTAAGGAGGCGCCGCAGCGCTATCAATCGAGTGTCACGTACCCCGATTCCAAGGTGGCCCGCAAGCTGCGCGGCGTGGCGCAGGTGCACGCCGCCGAGGTGGGCACCCGTATTTTCTACCTGGACCACGGCAGCTTTGATACGCACGCCAGCCAAACCGGCGAGCACGCCAAGCTGTGGCGAGAGGTTTCGGAAGGCGTCGGTGCTTTCTTCACCGATTTGCGCGAGCACGACGCTGCTGACAACGTCGTGATGCTGATTTTTCACCGAGTTCGGTCGCCGGGTGCACGACAACGGCTCCGGCACCGACCACGGCGCCGGCGGCGTGGCGTTCGCCATTGGCGGAGCCGTCCAGGGCGGCATGTATGGCGAATATCCGTCGCTGAAGGCCGAGGACCTGACGCAAGGCGACCTGATGCCGAATCAGGATTTCCGCGGCGTGTACACCACACTCCTGGATGACTGGCTGGAACTGGACGCCCCGTCGATTGTCGGCGGCACCTTTGAAAGTCCGGCGTTCATCGCCAAGGCGTAGAAGGAAACACCCATGCTGACTACCGTAATCGCTGGACGTGTCTACGATTTCAGTCACACCGTCGGCCGCAACGCGGCGGCCGGCGACGGGTTCTCTTATCCCTGCGCCATCGCGCCGGCGTCGCAGGGCGTGCTGTACGTCGTCAGTCGCGGTAACGAGACGAACTACGGCTCGCGGCTTACCAAGGTGTTCGTCGGCGAGCCGGGTGAAGAGAAGGTGCTCGCTGAGTTCTGCCGTTACGGCTCAAATCCGGGGCAGGCGCTGTGGCCCAATTCCGTGGCGCTGGACAAGCAGGGGCGGGTTTACGTGTCGGACGACTGGTTGAATCGCATTGCCGTGTTTGATCCCAACGGCAATTTCATTGAGCAGTGGGGCACGGCGGGAAGCGGTCCCGGCGAATTCGACGGCCCCGCCGGCCTGGCCTTTGATGCGGATGACCAACTCTACGTGGTCGACAGCCGCAACCACCGCGTGCAGGTGTACACCGCAGACGGCAAATACGTATCCGGCTGGGGCTCGCACGGTAGCGGCCCCGATCAACTGGATACCCCCTGGGGCATCCACATCGACGCGCACGGCGACGTGTACGTGGCCGACTGGAAAAATGGCCAGGTGCAAAAACGCGATCGCAACGGCGAACTCATCATGCAATTCGGTCAGCCCGGGGACGGCCCGCGCGACCTCAACCACCCGACCAGCGTCGCCGTGGATACGGACGACGACGTCTATGTAGCCGATTGGGGCAATCACAAACTGCGCATCTACCGGCCGGATGGCGACCTGATCACTTCACTGATCGGCGACGCGCAGTGGTTGTCCAAATGGGGCCAGCAATCGATCGACGCCAATCCAGACATGTCGAAGATGCGCCGCCGGGTGAAGAGTCTGGAGCCCGAGTGGCGCTTCTATTACCCGACCGCTGTGGCGTTCGACGCGGAGCGCGATTTGATCACCGTGGCGGATTGCCAACGCGGCCGCCTGCAGATCTACAAAAAGGACAGGAACTACGCTGTCCCGCAGGCGAACCTGTAGGCTATGACACAGTCGTCGGCATTGCAGGAAACGCTGCAGCAGGCTGAGACGAGCTGCATCAAGTGCGGCTTCTGCTTGCCTGTTTGTCCCACCTACAACCTCACCGGCAGTGAAGCGGCGTCGCCCCGCGGCCGCATTGACATGATGGTCGCGGTGGCCGACGGCGTTCTTGAGCCTGAAGATATCCTCGAACCCCTCGATCTCTGCCTCGGCTGTCGCGCCTGCGAAACGGCCTGTCCGGCCGGCGTGGAGTTCGGCCGGCTGCTGGAGGCCGGACGGGCTGCCGCGGGGGTTGGACAGCCCGCATCGCGTCTTGGCGGCTGGCTGCGCCGACTGTTCATGGAACACATTCTGCCGTCCCCGCACCGTTTGCACCGACTGTCCAACCTCCTGCGTGTGTATCAGATCAGTGGCGTGCAGGCGCTCGTGCGCTTGAGCGGCCTGCTGCCCCGGCTGGCGCCAAGGCTTGCTGTCATGGAAGCGCTCCTGCCCGCCGTCCCTCCCGCAAAGGCGCGCCAATCCCTACCCGTGGAAACGCCCGCGCACGGCGAGGAGCGCGGAGGTGTGCTTTTGCTCACGGGTTGCGTGACGCCGCAGGTTTTGCCGCAGGTGAATCGTGCCACCGTGCGGGTGTTGGCCCGCAACGGCTACCGCGTCCTGGCCAACCCGGCGCAACCGTGCTGCGGGGCGTTGCAGGCGCATGCCAACCATCTGGGAAGTGCACGGCGGCTGGCGCGGCTCCATATTGCCGCGTTTGAGGCGAGCGGGGCGGACTGGCTCGTGGTCAACGCTGCGGGCTGCGGGGCGTTGATGAAGGATTACGGCCACCTGCTAGCCGACGACCCCGAATTTGCGGCGCGGGCGGAGATTTTTGACGCCCGTGTGCGTGATATTAGCGAAATCTTGGCTGCCGACCCTCTGCGGGGGCCTTTGCAACCCGTGCCGTTAAGGGTGGCGTACGACGACCCGTGTCACCTGTCACACGGGCAGAAGATTCGCCAGCAACCGAGGGACTTACTGCGGCAGGTGCCAGGACTGGAATTGCTGGAAGTTCCCGAGAGCGACTGGTGCTGCGGCAGCGCCGGCACCTTCAATTTGTTTCATCCGGAAACGGCCGAGGCGCTTCTCGACCGTAAAATGGCCCACCTTGCATCGGTGCGGCCTGATGTTGTCGTCAGCGGCAATCCTGGCTGTCTCCTGCAACTCCGCCAAGGGGCTGCACGGCACGGACTGACCGCCGAAATCCTCCATCCGATCGAGATGCTGGACCGTGCCTACAGGACGTAAAGGCCATGGGACGCAAGCGACGAAACCCCTCGTCCTATCCTATCCCGAAATTTTTACCCCAACCACCGCACCGCAGGAAGAAGACTTCTACGCCATTCTATGAGTACGGAAAAACTGCGCGACTCTTAACTCGGCCTGCCCCAGAACCGCCCACGCGGACCGCCCTGTGCCACACGCCAAAGCCTGCCCCCGTTCCGCCCCGCCAAATAGCCGACCCCATACCCAGGCAGGCTACTGTCTCTACCGACGAAGGGGCACGGCGGGAGCGGGCGTTGTTCCTGTCCGAAATGACCGGCGTAACTCCCTTGCCCAAGGATCCGCGCGGGCACGTGGACAAACCGCGGCCGCAGCGCAGGGTAAGCGCGCACCAAGAACCGGACGCCCTGGACGAGTTGCGTGACCTCGTCGAAGGGCGCGGCGCCTTTTCCATTCAGTCCACGGATGAATACATGGAGGGCGTGGCGCCGGGTGTCGATCGTCGTCTGGCCCAGCGCCTGCATCGCGGCGATTTTGCTGTCCAGGCGCAGTGTGACCTGCACGGCCACACGGTCGAAGAAGCAAAGGTTGTCATACAGCGTTTCGTTACGCAGGCACACACCGCCGGTCAGCGCTGCGTGCGCGTCATCCACGGTCGCGGGCGCAACTCCAGAGACAACCGCCCCGTTCTCAAGGAGCAGGTGCAGGTTTGGCTGTCTCACGGACGTCTGAGCCGGTTGGTGCTGGCGTTTGCCACCTGCGAATCGTCGTGCCGGCGACGTCCTGGCGGTCGCCGATCGCTCGGTCTCTACAGTCTTGTGTTCTCGCGCCGCTACGTGCTGCGACAGCGCGTCTCTCGTCGTTTTCGTGCTACGACGCTGGTCCACTGAGCCTCGCGTTCGGCTCTGGTGTATCCACCTCTTCCTAACCATCTCGGGGTCTCCTCTTACCGCACCGCGCCGAAGCATCACTCCGTCCCACAGTATTCACTCCTCGACTACGCCAGTATTCTCGGAAGTAGGAATCCGGTGCACGTGGACGCGCAGCGGCCCGTGCCCAAGGCTACCGCGACATCATCGCGTTGCCCACGTTCGTCACTTGGCATGGTGCCGGACCCATCGCCCCGCCCGAAATGGCGATCCAGGGCATCGGTATCAATGCCGGCTACGACTGTACCTTCTACCGTCCCGTCTATCCCGGCGATACGCTGACCTACACGACCCGTCTCGCCGACCTCTATGAGAAGACGGGCCGCTCTGGCACCATGCGTTTCGTGGTGCGGGAAACCACGGTGATCAATCAGGACGGCGAAACCGTTGCCCTGCTGCGCAATTCGTTTATTTTGGGATGGTGAAGACAGTCGATAATGACTCAATACCCCTCAGCGATTTTCCAGCAACCCACATCGCATTAGGCACTCATTGGACACAACTCGTCGCTCGATGAGCTTCACCCGCCATCTCTTCACTTTACCCCCGTATACGGGCCGAGCGTCCGCTTGGCGGCCCGTCGTTCCTCGATGCACTTACGGTGTTTCCAGGCCCGTCCCACAGTGTTGAACAGGCCGCCTTCCTGGAGCGGATTCAGCACCTGCGCTAACCCGAGGGTCTGGGGCGTGGGGGGCGTCAGTGGCCCACAGGGGCCCCGGCACCCGGAGCCGGGGCCCCTGGAGTTCCAAAGTCTCTCCGTTTGCCTCGTTCTCCAGTGTCAGCGTCAGTTCAATCTCTTGCTGTGGGCTGTCTACCTGCAGGTCTCGGGCCTTGAAGTCCAGTTCCGGCCCCATGCGGTAGAAGCGATCGGCGTCCTCGCGCCTGTCATCGGGTTCGATGAACGTGATCCAGTCGGCTGCTCCTGTCGCATCGGTACGGAAGTTCCTGTAGACCGGCTCCTGTCCGTCGGCGTCGTGGAAGTAGTGCCGCACCTTCGGTCCTTCCACGATGCGCTGCCCGGCGCGCCCGATGAGCCGGGTCGAGTAGTCTGCGTTTTCCCATCCCGCCCCGGCGTTCAGTTTCAGCCTGTGAAGCCTGAGTTCGATGTACACCGTCCTGCCGCCCGTTGGCCGGTAACCTGCCCAGAAGGCCGCCACCGCCTGCGCCCGGCCGTCTTTCGACGCCATGCGGGTGTATGCCTGGACGCTGTACGGATTTTCGTCTGCGCACATACGGTTGAAGACGATGCGCCCGGAGGCTGGATGGACAATCGGGTCGAGCTCAAATGCGGATTGCACCGGGTGTTTTTCGCAGCCTGCGATTGTCAAGGCAATGGCGAGGATGAACGTTTTGCACAGCTTGGCATTCATGCGCGGTCCCTGTATGTTCCTGCGACCTGTTGCGGCTGCACGATGACACCGTGCTCGGGGCAGCACTCAACCAGCAGGACGTGTCCCGGCGGGGCGGCGCTCCACTCCGGTAAGGGTGTGCCGGGGTACCAGGCCGCAACACCTTCCTGGCTGTGGTCGGCCGTGACGTGTTTGTGGCCCATGGCGACGTAATCCCAGTCGGTCTGGCGAATCTCGGCAGCAAGAATCGGCGATGAACGTTCGGGCTGCTCGAAGTCTTCGTAGAAAAATCCGTGCGCCATGGCCACGTGCCAGCGTCCGTCGTGCCGCGCGGGGATGTGGGCCAGCGGATGAAAACCAGGTTCGTGCGCTTCCATGCCCCGCCCCCAGATAACCAGATCGAGTTCAGGAAATGCGATGGTTTGGCCGTCCAGCTCGGTGATGACGCGCACGTTGCCGCACGCCGTACCGAAGTCGTGGCGATGGTAAATGCCGTTGGGATGCAGGCAATCATGGTTGCCCGGCAGAATGACGGCCGGGCAGCGCAGACGCCGCAATTGGTTCTGCGCAAAGGCGATGGTGCCGTCGGCAACGCGGTTGTGATCGAAGAGGTCACCGGCGATGAGGACGATGTCGACCTGCATATCGAGGGCGCGGTCGATGATGGCCTCGAAGCCACGATGGGCGCCGGGCGGCTCCGCCGTGCCCTGGGGCCAGTTGTCGAGGTGTACGTCCGCCGTATGTAACAGGGTCAGCCTGCGGTTGGCGGTAGCTTCCATCTCACATGTCCAATTCGGTCAGGGGTGTCCGGGGGTCGCGACGGCGGGTCCTGACCTTGCGGCGCGGACGGCCCTCGCGGTCCCACCGGTCCGATGGGTCGCGGTATTCCTTGTGTTCCTTGGGTGTGTCCTGATGAGGTTTGGCTTCTCCCTTGTCGGTCAGAGCGATGTAGCGCACCCAGGCGCCGCGCGGCAGGGTGGCCACGACGAGCCGCTTGCGGATGAGACGGAGGAGGCAGGCGGACAACTCGGCGCGGTCAACACTGAGGGCGCGCGCGAGGTCGGGGTAGGGGATGCCGTTGCCGTCCGCAAGCTGTGGCCGACGGCGCTGCTCCCGCCGTAGCCGTTGTCAGGATGGTCTGCTGAGGGCGAGAGTTTCATTTGCAGCTCTTGTCACTTGTCTGTGTAGGGATGAGTTCACAATCACTCTGCCTTATTTATCGGATATATGGAGGTGGACTGCGTGTGACTGTCGGATTACGCGGCGTTAATCCGACCTACATATCTGAACGCGTTGCGCCGCCGTGTTGCTATAATGCCCCGCAGCCGTTCCCCTAGTGATCCTGTGTATGGAGCATTCCAACATGCCTCGCCAGCCTGTTCGTCCAGTAACGCCGGAAGACCTGCAGCCTTGCAACGGGTACGCACGGTTTCGGTGCGAGACCGGCAGCACAAGGTGCACGTGGCCGATTTCGTCGATCCGCAGGCTTGGCAATCCAACGGCGATCTGCGCGCCCTGTTTCCGCGCCTGCTGAAGGGCCTGGACATCGCCGACATCGTCGATGGCTTCGTGGCCGCGCACCAGCGCGGGCGGGCCGTCATCCTGGCCATGGGCGCCCACGTCATCAAGTGCGGCCTCAACCCGATCCTCATCGACATGATGCAGCGCGGCTGGTTGAGCGGCCTTGTCCTGAACGGCGCCGGGATCATTCACGACCTCGAGGTGGCGCTGATCGGCGCGACGTCCGAGGACGTCGCGCAAGGGCTCGGTTCCGGCGCTTTCGGCATGGTGGAGGAGACTCCCCGCCTGATCAACGAGGCCCTGAAAGCGTATGACGCGGGCCGCCTTGGCATCGGCGCCGCGCTGGGGCAAGCAATCGCCGAAGAGGACTATCCGCACAAAGCCCACAGCCTTCTCGCCGCCGCGCATGCCTGCCGGGTGCCGGTGACGGTGCACGTGGCTATCGGCGCCGACACCATCCACATGCACCCCAGTACCGACGCCGCCCTGCTCGGCGCTGCGACCTATGCGGATTTCCAGCGCCTGACCCTGCTCCTGCGCGGCCTCCACGACGGCGGCTGCTACTGGAACGTCGGCTCCGCCGTGCTCCTGCCCGAGGTCTTCCTCAAAGCGCTGACCCTGTGCCGCAACACCGGTCACGCGGTCGAGCGCTTCATCACCGTCAACCTGGACATGCTGCAGCATTACCGCACCGACGCCAACGTCGTGCGCCGCCCGACCCAGGACGGCGGCCGCGGCTACACGCTCACCGGGCATCACGAGATCATGCTGCCGCTGCTCTACGCCATGCTGCTGCAGGCCATGCCCGATCAGTAATACCCCTTCACGAAGCCCCCGTCGATCTGGGTGACGGTGCCCGTGATGTAGCTGCAGCGCTCCGAGCTCAGAAAAACGACCAAGTCGGCAAACTCGGCGGGCTGTCCGGCGCGCCCCATGGGAATGGGCGACACGTACGCCTGCAGCGCCTCGTCCTCGCTGATCCCCTGCGTCTCGGCCATGTTGTGCGTGACCTGTTTCACGCGGTCGGTCAGGATGATCCCCGGGCACACGGTGTTGATCAGCACGTTGTCCTTCGCCAGTTGGTTGGAGAGCGTCTTGGACAAGGTGACCACCCCGGCGCGTGCCACATTGGAGAGCAGCAGCGCCTCAAACGGCTGCTTGACCGTCACCGAGGTGATGTTGACGATGCGGCCCCACTGCTGCGCCTGCATCTGCGGCATGACGCCGCGAATCAGCCGGATGGTGCTAAGCAGGTTCAGGTTCAGTGCTGCCAGCCAGTCGTCGTCGGCGAAGTCCATGAATTGTCCCGGCGGCGGTCCGCCGGCGTTGGTGACCAGAATGTCGATGCGCCCGAAATGTTCCCGCGCCGCTCCGATCAGACTTTCGATGTCGTCCGGCCGGCTCATGTCGGCCGTCTGTGCAAACACCTCGGCGCCGGTGGCCGATTGAATCTCCTGGGCGGCCTTTTGCAACTCGTCGTCGTTGCGGGCGCAAAGCGCGACTTTCGCCCCCTCGCGCGCCAGACCCATGGCGCATGCCTTGCCCAGCCCCTTGCTCGAAGCCGCCACCAACGCGACTCGCCCCTTGATGCCGTAATCCATTAATTTCCTCCGCTACTGTTACGTAGTTCCTCTACATGATCCGGGTCGGGCATGAGCACGAATTCGGGGTAGGCTTCGAGGCCCAGCTCCATCGCGTCCTGACCGATTTCTTCGACGGACGGTGAGACCCGCACACCCATGCCGAGCTTCAGCGCCATCCACATCAACCAGGAAATCCCGAATACGAACACACCCACCGCGACCACGCCGAGAAGCTGCACGCCGAACTTGCCGCCGGCCGCGATGCAGACCGCCAGGGTGCCCCAGATACCGGCAAACAGGTGCGCCGGCACCGCGCCGACCACGTCGTCAAGCTTCACGATTTCCAACAGCTTGGTGCCGCCGGCGCACAGCAAGCCGCCGAGCGCGCCGATGATCACTGCCCAATGCGGCGTCACGATGTCCGGGCCTGCCGTAATGGAGACGAGGCCGCCGATCGCGCCGTTGAGGATAATCAGCAGATCAACGCGCCCGAACAGGGGGACGCGATATGAGGAGCGCGGTCACAACCCCCGACGCTGCTGCCAAGTTGGTGTTCACCAGCACGTTGCTCATTGCCACGGCGTCGCTCACGCTGCCCAGCGCGAGCTGAGAGCCGCCGTTGAAGCCGAGCCATCCGAACCACAGGATGAGCACGCCGAGGGTGACGAGCGGCACGTTCGAGGGCGGCGTGACCTTGACGCTGCCGTTGCTGCGGAATTTGCCCGCCCGCGGTCCCACGACCATGATGCCGGCCAGCGCCGCCCAGCCGCCCGTCGAATGCACGATGGTGGAGCCGGCGAAGTCCTGAAACCCCATTTGGTTGAGCCATCCGCCGCCCCACGTCCAGGCGCCGACAATGGGGTATACAATGGCCGTTAAAAGGGTCGTAAAAGTCAGGAAGGACCAAAGTTTGACACGTTCGGCCAGGGCGCCGGAAACCACCGAGGCGGCCGTAGCCACGAAGACCATCTGAAAAAACCAGTCCGACATGGTGGCGTAGTTTTGCTTGATGACGGATGCCTTTGCCGTTTCGTCCCCCGACAGCAACGCCAACTCGTCCGCCGACGGGCCGTAGAGGAAGGTGACGGAGCCGATCCACGAGCCGACGTCGGTGTACATGAGGTTGTAGCCGATCAGGTAATACGTCAGCCCCGCGACCGAATACAACCCGATGTTCTTCAGGCAGATGGCGGAGGCGTTCTTGGTGCGCACGGAGCCGGACTCCAGCATGGCGAAGCCGGCGCACATCCACATCACCAGCGCCCCCCAGATGAGGAACGAGAACGTATTCAGGACGAATTGGGATTCCTCGTCGATGGCGGCGTAAGCGGTCGACGCCAGCAACAAAAGGCCGCACGCCGCCACTAAGATTTTTACCGTCGAGGTCCAACGAACAATGCTGTGGTGACTGCATGTACCGGGTCCATGTCTGCCTGTGTTCATGATCGCCCTCCAGTGCCGTGTTGAGGAGATCCAACTCGCCACGTGTGGTGTCGGCGGTATCAGGAAGAGTGGCGGAAGCGTGTGGGAGTCGAACCCACCTCCGAAGTTATTAGCCCCGGTCACTGGATTTGAAGTCCAGGCGGCACACCAGCACCGATACGCTTCCACGCCATGTTGCGGCAGGTTCAGATAGGGCGCCCATGCTAGTGAACGTCCGTTGGCCTGTCAACAACGGCCTACGCCGCCCGCTGGCGCACGTACGCGCCCACCCGCTCGATGGCCTGCTGCCCTTCGGGGAGCAGCGGCGCGAAGATATGCCAGACGTGAATCATGTCGTCCCATGACTCGAAGGTGACGTCCACGCCGGCCGCTTTGGCGCGGTCGGCGAGGCGGACGGCGTCATCCAGCAGCGTTTCGGCGGTGCCGACGTGAATCAGCAATGGCGGCAGACCGCTCAAGTCGGCGTAAAGGGGCGCCGCCAACGGCGTGCGCGGGTCGGCGCCGTTCAGGTAAAGGCTCGCCATGCGCACCAGTCCCTCATGCCGCACCATGGGATCAACGTCCGCCTTGCCGGTCATGGAATCGCCGATGCCTTCCATGTCCACCCATGGGGACAAGCACACGCCGGCGGCCGGCAGCGGATCGCCCGATTCGCGCAGGGCAAGCATGGTGGCCACCGTCAGGCCGCCGCCCGCCGAATCGCCGGCAATGACCGCACGGGCCGGATCGGCACCGTTGGCCAACATCCAGCGGTAGGCTGCAGCCGCGTCCTCGACCGCAGCGGGGTACGGGTACTCGGGCGCGAGTCGGTAGTCAATGATGAGCACGCGCGCCGCGGCGGCCTGCGACAGCCGACCGGCCAATTCGCGGTGCGTGTCGATGGAGCCGATGACATACCCGCCGCCGTGCAGGTACAGCAGGGTGCGCCCAGAGTCGGCGCCGGGGGCTTCAACCCAGGCGGCCGGCACACCGCCAGCGTCGATGCGGGTGAAGGTGAATTCCGGTGTGAGGGGGAATTTGGACGCCAGAACGTCGAAGCCCTTTCGCATGTCGGCCACCGGTGGATTTTCCACCACGGGCCTGGACTTCAGCAGGGTAATGAGGTCGGTAAGTTCGGGACTGGCCATGACTCGGTTTCTCCTGATCAAATTGAGGGTCGTTCGGTGATGGTGCGACGGCCGATTGCCGCCGCGGTCTCGCGGGCCTGGATGGCGCCCTGCTCGGCGAAATGACGGCACATGCCGGTGTAGCGGCCCGGATCCAGCAGGGCGGCGACCTGCTCGTCGCTCAGGTGACCCCGGACCGCAGGATCGGCGGCCAACAATTCTTGAAATGACTGTTCCTCGGTCACCGCGGCCTGCGCCAGATCGTAGATGACGTCGTGCGCCCGCTGCCGGCCCATCTGCTGGCCGAGTTCGAGCATCAGCGCCTCCGCCATGATCAGGCCGCCGCTCAGGTCGAGGTTGCGGCGCATGCGTTCGGGAAAAACCTGCAGGCCCGAGAACAGCGCGATGAGCCGTTGCAGGATATCGCCCGTCAGGCCGCACGCCTCGCTGATGGCGCGCTGCATCATGACGCTGGTCGTGCGGTCGGCCTCGTGCTCGGTCTGCATGGCCTCCAGCGCCAACGGCACCAGGGCGCGCACCTGCGCCGCCGCCGCCACGACGTCCTGCGCCAGCTTGGGATTGCGTTTTTGCGGCATCGTGCTGCTGCCCACCGTGCCCGTCGGTACCGGCTCCTCCACCTCGCCGAATTCCTGCTTCATGAGCGTGTAAATTTCCCGCCCGATTTTGCTGCAGGTGGCAGCAAGCAGGCCGAGCAGGCTCACGTACTCTGCCTGATGGTCGCCCAAGGTGCGCGACGGCACCGGCATGGGCGTCATGCCAAGACGCTGCGCCATCAACGCCTGCGTCGGCAGCCCCAGCTCGCCCAACGACGCCAGCGTGCCGGCACCGCCGCCCAACATGGCGACGAAGACGCGCTCCTCGCAGCCGCGCAGGCGTTCCACGTGGCGGCACAACTCGTCGATCCATACCGCCACCTTGTAGCCGAAAGTCGCTGGAACCGCGTGCTGGCCATGCGTTCGACCCGGCAGCAGGGCGTCCTTGGTCTCCTCGGCGAGGTCGGCCAGCAGGTTGAGCAGGGCGGCGATTTGGGTGAGGAAGATCGTATGCGCCCGACGCACCAGCAGCAGTTGTCCGGTCTGCGTGATGTTCTGCGTCGTTGCGCCCCAGTGCACGTAGCCGCCGGCGTCACCGTCGCATACCCGGTCCAGCTCCCAGACCAGCGGCACCAGGGGGTGCCCGGTGCGCGCCAGACCCTCCCGGACGGCGTCCATGTCGAGGTACGAAAGTTTCGCCTTGCGGGTGATCTCCGCCGCCGCTTCTGCCGGGATGATGTCGAGTTCCGCTTGCGCCTGCGCCAGGGCGGCTTCGACGTCCAGCCACGCCTGGTAGCGCGCCGCCTCCGAGAACAGGCTCCGAATGCCCGGGTCCTCGATACGTAAGCTGGTGGGTTCGTCCTGCATGGATTGCGTTCCTTCCGTATTGCACGCCGCTTGTGACAACACAGAATTTCTGTCCAAAAGGCCAGAATTCGTGTGTATTTGGATTGTGCCAGAAACCGAACATTTTCGGTTCAAAACGTAGGTCGGATCAGCGCAGCGTAATCCGACATCCCACAGTCCTTGCAACAGCCTCGTCCGGTCTGGGTCTGGGGCTCCTGCATCGCCTCCGCCGAACCATCTGCCTGCAAGGCGCAGCGCCGACGCAGGCGCAAGCCGGCGGGAGATGCCTGGCTTGCTCTGCGGCAAGGCCGCAACGGCCCGGCACCGTCTTCGACTGACAAGGGTACGATGGCGCAAGGGGACAATAATATACCCCACACGTGCCGATGGATATATGGGGGACGTGACTTCCTCAACCGCGCAGCTCGCGTGGCGGTTCAGCATGGCGGAATCGTGTGCGTCTCGACCTTGACCGTGGCCGAACCGCCGGCCGATACCCGACCCGTTGTCTTGACACTCGCCGAATAGTCGCCTGACGTCGCGCGCTCCTCCGCAGCCTTCGGGCTCTGTTGCAGACCTTATGGAGACATGACCCGTGTTCAACCTGGCACACACGAATAAAAATGGGCCCGAATGTGTTAGGAGGTGTTGCGTAACCTCTTCATGCCGTATCGCAGCCTCGCCCCGGCATGGCCGGCGACTGCCAGCCCCCGGCAACCTGCATCTCCATCAGCGAAGCGGCGGCGGTTACCAAGCTGTGGACGCTGCCCACCGGCAGGCTGTAACCGGCGACTGCCCCAGTCATCTTATCCTGCCGTGAACCGGGCATCCACGCCTGTCAGTGCCGGCGAGCCTGCGTACTGGCAAGGTATTGCTTTGCCGCGCGCCCTCAAGGGCGTTATCCTACTCTCATCAGCCATCAGCGCACCGGCAATGGCGACACAACACAGGCCCATCCGGAGGAGACCAGACCGCGTGAGCCAACTCGACACCTTCAACGGCATCCTGGCGTCGTTGCACCAAGCCATGCTTGACGACGCCCACTGGCCCGCCACCTCAACCCTGATCGACGACGCCTGCGGCATGACCGGCAATGACTTGGCGGTCGGCGAGGGCTTCGGCACCGACGTCAAGGTATTCCACGCCGGCATCTACCGGCGCGGCGAGCGTCGCCAGGACCTGGAGCGTCTGTACTTCGACGTCTACCACCCGTGGGACGAACGCCTGCCGCGCCTGCGCAAGCTGCCCGACAGTCGCCTAGTGCACGTCACCGACCTCTACACCGAGCGGGAACTGAAGGCCTCGCCGGCGTACAACGAGGCGCTGCGCCGGGGCGGCGCCCAGAACAGCCTGAACGTGCGCCTCGACGGCCCGGAGGGCCTGCGCATCGTCTGGGCGCCTGCCGACCCTGTTGCCGCGGGCGGCTGGCAATCGGCGCAACTCCAGGCGATCGAGCGCCTCATCCCCCACATCCGGCAGTTCGTGCAGGTGCGCCAGGCACTGGCCGCCGCCGAGGCCCTGGGGTCTTCGCTCACGGGCTTGCTCGACAGCACCCGGGTCGGGGTCGTGCACCTGGAGCGGGGCGGTCGCATCATGGAGGCGAACGCCCGCGCCCGCCGCCTGCTGCGGCAAGGCGACGGGTTGTTCGACGAGGGCGGATTGCTGCGCGCCCGGCTGGCGGCGAACAACGCCCGGCTGGCGGCGCTGCTGGCGCACGCGCTGCCGGCGTTTGGGGGCGAGGGCTCCCCCCGTAGCGGCTCGATGACGGTGAGGCGTTCGCCCGGCTTGCCGCATCTGGTGGTGCACGTCAGCCCGGTGCCTGTTCGTCAGATGGACTTGGGCGCCCGCCGCGTCGCCGCCCTGGTCCTGGTAGTGGACCCGGCGGGCCGTGCGCGCATCAGTGCGCGCCGGGTGTCGGTGACGCTCGGCCTGACGCCCGCGGAGGGCCGGGTGGCGGCGCTGTTGGCCGGGGGCCGCAGCGTGCGCGACATCGCCTTGGCGACGGCCCACCAGGAAGGCTACGTGCGCTGGCTGCTGAAGCAGGTGTACCGGAAGCACGGCCTGTCGGGTCAGGTGGCCCTGGTGCGGCTGGTGCTGGCCATGGACGCTTTGCCGCGGCGCGGACAGCTTGTTGACTGAACGCGGCTAGGGCATCTCCTGCGTACCCGTCCCGCATCGCTACCGCCCGCCCTTCTTCCCGCCTTTTCACAGTAGCCTTTCCTAGCCTCGCTATCTCCCATATGGTAGGGATCGTTGATTTTCTTTTTCGTGTATAGTGCGTCCAGTTGCTTGCCGGTGACTTGGCGGCTGCTTGCTTCGTTGGCGAGGCCATGGTGTCGCCATGCCAAGGGTACAACCCCCTTCGGCCTGTTTCCCTGTGTGGCGAGGTGTGGAGGTTCCCGTTGCGGCAGCACTGGCATTGCGAGCGACGGCCTGGCTTGACGTGGTGGCAAGGGCAAGTTCCGTTGCCTCGTCAGGAGGGGACTCTGATCTTGGCGTACAGGAGGAGGGCCGGATGGGCAAGTCGGTGGATGAAGGCGTGAGCCTCCCGGAGGTCTGTGATCGCCTGGCGCAATTGCTGGATGGGCAGGCGCGCATCGAGCGGCAAGTGAGGGATGCGGAGGCCGGTTCCAGCGAGCGCCTGGGCAGGCTTGAGCAGGATGTCGGGGCGCTCAGGGAAGATATGAATCTGCTCAAGGAATGGCTATCTGCCGTCGGCTTGCGCATGCGTGATGACGTGGCGCTGGTCAAACAGGCCGTGGTTGGCCATTCAAGAGGAGGTCGCCCCGTTCAGGAAGGACGTGGCTGGCGGCCCAACAAGACATCCCTTTGATCGTGTGCGTCACACCTGATGAGCAGGCACGTCCCCGAAACGTGCGTCAGTGCGCGAGGCTGCATTTGGCAGATGCGGTCAGGACTGGCGCGCCAGGAGCCGCCGGCTCGACCGGCTTCCACCTCCGAACCGCCGGCTCCGCCCGCTCCGCGCACTGGGGTGAACAACGCGCTTTCCGTTCCCGGCATGTCCCGGTGCCCCAGGAGCCCGTGCTCGGTCGCAGCCCACGGGCTTGCTGAGACGTGAGCCGTGAAGAGACGGCTCACGGTTCCCCTTGCAGCGATGAATTCCTTGCCTTCGAGGTGCTGCCCCTTCACGTCCTAAACCAACCACTTCGGGAAGCGCGCCGACCGCACCGCGCCCGCATTGGCGATGGACCGCCTCCTTGTAGCGCCACTCCCGCTCACCGCAACGCGCCACCGGCTTCCTGAAATCCAGGATCAGGCCGTTCGTGGCGCTGTACGCCAAGCCCCACCGGCGGCTGGCCGGCACGCTTCACCTATGCCGACCGGATCGCCACCTGGCTCTCGAAGCCGCCCTCACGTTGACCGAAAGCGGTGCCTGCCGCCGGTTCGCGGGTGGCGCGGCAAGCCGTCCGAAGCTCTCCGGCCACCGTTCTCTGCCTCCTCCAGGATCCACTGTCGAAACGCCTGCACCTCGGGCCGCTGCCGTGAGGCGGCGGTGGTGATCAGGCAACAGCGCTCGGGCGCCTCGGCCTGACGCTTGAACAGCGGCACCAGATCTCCCCTTGCAAGCTCGCGGGCGATCAGCATCCGGCGCCCGACGGCGGCCTCCCAGCCCGTGTACCGCGGCCTCCACCAGCATGCTGTAGAGACGGAAACCGGACGCCTGCGACAGGTCCGGCGTGGGCGCTCCCTGGCGCGCGAACCAGTACGACCAGTCGGCGTCCCAGCCGAGATCGTAGAGCAGCGGCCAGCGGTGCAGGTCGGCCGGACGGCGCGGCCGCCCCCGCGCCGCCAGCAGAATCGGGCTGCACACCGGCAACAGGTCCTCCTCGTACAGCGTCTCCTCCAGAAGCGTGTCCTCGCGCCGCGTTACCGGGCGCGGCGCCGCCGTCTCGCCGGTGTAGGCGAGCCAGGCGTCGAAGCCGTGCTGGGCCGGGTCGACGCCCCGGTGGTTGGTCTCCAGCTCGATGGCGATGTCGGGATGCGCCGCCTTGAACGACGCCAGCCTCGGCACCAGCCACTTCTGGGCCACCGCCTCGACCGACACGATGCGCACCCGCCGGGGATGCAGGCGCTGGCGCTCGGAGACGCCGTGGACGTCGGCCAGGATGCGCTGCACCTCCTTGAGATAGGCGCGGCCCTTGGGGTTGAGGCGCACGCTGCGGCGATGGCGATCGAAGAGCCGTGCGTCGAGATGCTTCTCCAGGCTGCGGATGCGGTGGGCGACGGCGGCGGGGGTGACGCCGAGCTCGCCTGCGGCGTTGGCGAAGCTCTGGTGACGGGCGGCGGCCTCGAAGAAGCGCAGGCTATCGAGCGGCGGCAGGGTCAGCATGGCGACTATCCAGATGAGTCCATAGGCCAAATGTGATTATGTCAAACGTGGCCATGTTATCGCATGTCCGCCCGGAGCAGGCAAGATCGGGCGGCGGGTTTCAGGGGCTGCGGAAGCGGCGGCGGTCGGCGTGGAATTCGGTGCTGTGGCGGATGTCCAGGAGGATGCGCTGGACCTCTTTGAAGTAGGCGCGGCCGCGCCGGTTGAGGCGGACGCTGCGAGAACGGCGGACGAAGAGATCGGCTCGCAGATGGCTTTCGAGCAAGCGGACGCGGTGGGCGACGGCGGCGGCGGTGACGCCGATCTCGTCCGCAGCGCGGGCGAAGCTCTGGTGGCGTGCGGCGGCCTCGAAGAAGCGCAGGCAGTTGAGGGGAGGAAGAGGTTTCACCGGATCAATGGCATCGCGTCAGAGGTGGATATTCCATTAACAAACACAAGTTATTCATAGCACAAATTATTCTATTGAACAAGGCATAACAACCTGGCGCGGTGAAATGCGGTTTCATGCCTGTGGCTGGGTGCGATGGGGCGTCATGAGGCATCGAGAGAGACATTCGATGACTAAATTCATGTACGTCATTGACAATAAAATTTTGTATGCAAAGGACTTAATTTGTTTGTGTTACAGTCTTCTGTCGTCCGGTAGCGGCTTGGCTGCGGCCGCCGCGCCGGGGTTGAAAAACGCGATTCGGGAGGGACGCAGGGTAATGAGCTTGATCTGTGCCAAGCGGCTTGAAGTTTTTGGGTTGACGGCTGAAGGCGCCGGCCTTTGCCGAGCGCCGAAGCCATGACGGCGCCTCGGGCGCGGGCGCAGCGTCACCCGCCGACAACGGTACTGGCGGTGCTTCTGTCGGCGTGCGGGGGTGGCCGGGAAGACAGAGGGGAAGAATCAACCACTGTCAACCAGCCGCCGACCCTGCAGGCTGGTCCGCACCCGGTTGCCGACGCCGGCGCAACGGTCTGCCTCTCCGGCCTGGTTGACGACCCCGGCGGCCATATCGCCAGCTATGACCGGGAACAAACCGGCCGTCTTGAGGCGGTGCGGTCCGGGGGCACGACCGCCGCAAGCGGGGCACTTGCGGGTTCGAGGCCCTCGGTTGGCGCCGCCGGCCGAAGCGGCGGGCTGCACCCGAAAGTCGTCCGGGAGGTCGCGTCATGAGCCGACTCGATACGTTCGACCGCATCCTTGCGTCCCTGCACCAGGCCATGCTCGACGATGTCCACTGGCCGTCCACCTCGGCCCTGATCGAGGCGGCCTGCGGCGCCACCGGCCATGCGCTGGTCGTCGGCGAAGGCGTTGGCGACGACGTGTGCGTCTTCTTTGCCGGCTACTACCGGCGCGGCGAGCGCCGCCACGACCTGGAGCGCGAGTATTTCGACCTCTACCACCCCCACGACGAACGGCTGCCGCGCCTGCGGCAATTGCCCGACAGCCGCCTGGTTCACGTCCCCGACCTCTACAGCGAGCAGGAGTTGAAGACCTCGCCGGTGTACAACGAGGGACTGCGCCGCATCGGTAGCCAGCGGGGCTTGAACGTGCGCCTCGACGGGCCGGCCGGTTCGCGCATCGTGTGGGCCCTTGGCGACCCCATCGAGGCGGGCGGCTGGGGCGCCGCCGACATCGACATGGCCGAGCGCCTGCTGCCGCATATCCGCCATTTCGTCAGCGTCCGCTAGGCGCTGGCGGCCGCCGAGGGCCTGGGGGCCGGCTTGTCGCGCCTGCTGGACAACAGCCGCATCGGCGTCCTCCATCTCGACCGGCGCGGGCGCCTGGTGGCGGCGAACGACCGTGCCCTGGCCCTTCTGCAGCGCGGCGAGGGGCTGTTGGATCAGGGCGGCTTCCTGCACGCCTGGCTGCCGGCGGACCACAGCCGTTTGCAGCGGCTGCTGGCGCGGGCGTTGCCGGCGTTCGAGGGCGAGTCGCCGCGTGGCGGCTCGATGACGGTGAGGCGCCCCTCCGGCGCGCCGCGCCTGGGGTTGCACGTCAGCCCGCTGGCTGCTCATCAGACGGACTTGGGAGGCCGTGGCGTCGCCGTCCTGGTTCTGGTGGTGGACCCCGCGAGGCATGCGCGCATCAGTGGGCGCCGGGTGGCGGTGACGCTCGGCCTGACGCCCGTGGAGGGCCGGGTGGCGGCGCTGTTGGCCGAGGGCCGCAGCGTGCGCGACATCGCCCAGGCGACGGTCTACCAGGAAGGCTACGTGCGCTGGCTGCTGAAGCAGGTGTACCGGAAGCACGGCCTGCCTGGCCGGGTGGCCCTGGTGCGGCTGGTGCTGGCCATGGACGCCTTGCCGCGGCGCTGACAGCCCCCTGCCTTACCGCCGGCGGGGCGTCGCCGCCCTACCTGTCCCGCATCGCCACCGCCCGCCCTTCTTCCCGTCTTTCCTGTTTTTGTCTATCTCCCATGTGGGCGGCATATGGGAGGCATTACGGTTTTTCTGTTTCGTGTATGGCGCCCCTCCGGCGCGCGGGCAACCGGCGCACCGAGACGCAGGGCGACGGCACGATCCGGCTGGATGACACCGATGTTTCCGACCTCGGCGCCGAGGATTTCCTGTTCCGCGAGCCGCCGGCGGACCCGAGGGCCGACGGCGGCTAGAGGACTTTTGGATCCATGTGACCTTGATTACTCCCCCTTTGAAGGGGAGTCGGCGAACCAAGGGCGCAGCCCGTCGGCGCGCCGGTGGGGGGGAGGCATGGGCAGGCTCTGGGAGCGCGGGCTTCCCGCCCGCCAAGCGGAAGCCAGCGGGCAAGATGCCCGCGCTCCCAGGAAGGCGTCGCTATTCACAAACACCCTCTGAGTCTCGTCCCCGCACCCTGAGCCTCCCCCTCAGAGCCTTCCTGATGGGCATCATACGCCAAGGTTTGTACCGTTTCGCCGACTCCCCCTCAAGGGGGGAGTGATGGAGGGTGACGAACGAGCAAGTCAGATTGATCCGAAAATGCTCTAGCGCCCGCCACAGCCCGACCTTGCCTGCACCGCGCGGATATGCGATAACATAATCACTTCATGTCCTAAGCCTCTTCGATGCGATGACATAACCACATTTGGTCTTTGGACTCCTCTGGATAGTCGCCATGCTGACCCTGCCGCCGCTCGATAGCCTGCGCTTCTTCGAGGCCGCCGCCCGCCACCAGAGCTTCGCCAACGCCGCAGACGAGCTCGGCGTCACCCCCGCCGCCGTCGCCCACCGCATCCGCAGCCTGGAGAAGCATCTCGACGCACGGCTCTTCGATCGCCGCCGCGGTGTGCACCTCAACTCCAAGGGCCGCGCCTATCTCAAGGAGGTGCAGCGCATCCTGGCCGACGTCCACGGCGTCTCCGAGCGCCAACGCCTTAATTCCCGGCGGGTGCGCATCGTCTCGGTCGAGGCGGTGGCCCAGAAGTGGCTGGTGCCGAGGCTGGTGTCGTTCAAGGTGGCGCATCCCGACATCGCCATCGAGCTGGAGACCAACCACCGGGGCGTCGACCGCCCAGCACGACCTTCCGTCCACGCCTGGCTTGCTACAACACCGGCGAGACTGCGGCGCCGCGCCCGGTAACGCGACGCTCCGCTTCTGGAGGAGACGCTCTACGAGGAGGACCTGTTGCCGGTGTGCAGCCCGGTCCTGCTCGCCGCGCGGGGCCGGCCGCGCCGTCCGGGCGACCTGCACCGCTGGCCGCTGCTCTATCTATCTCGGCTGGACGCCGACTGGTGTCTACTTGTTCGCGTCGCCAGGCTGAGCGCCCACGCCGACCTTGTCGCAGGCGTCCGTTTCCGTCTCTACAAGCATGCGGTGGAGGCGCCGGTGCACGGGCTGGGGCCCGCGTCGCGCCCGATCTGATTGCCCGCGAGCTGAAGGGAGACCCTGGTTCCTGCTTTGTCGAGCGCCATGCGAGTCGCCCGATCGCTGCTGCCTGATCACACCCGCCGCCTCACGGCAGACGGCACCCGAGGTGACAGGCGTTTCGACGAGTGGATCCTGGAGGAGGCAGAGAACGCCGGCCGGAGAGCTTCGGGCGGCCTGCCGCGCCACCCGTGACCCGGGGGCAGGCACCGCTTTCGGTCAGCGTGAGGACGCCTTTGAGAGCCAAGTGGCGAGCCGGCCGGCATAGGCGAAGCCGCCAGGCTCATCGGCTCGACGCCCGACACCATCGGAAACGGAAATCACCAAGGTGAACCTGCCGGCAGGCCTGTCCGATGCGTTCTTCCCCAACCAGGACCGTTCCATCATCTTCAACGTGATGCCGGAGAAAAACGAGATTGGCCAGTCCAGGGCCGGCACGATCATCCCGCCGGACGGCACGGTGATCGTCGACTCCCCCGGCGTGTTCCGGTACTCGCGCCGCTCGGCGCCGTTCGGCTTCAACGGCGGCTGGCGTTCGACGTTGATTTCCAGGGCGGTTGCGGATCAACCTGCAAGATTGATTAGCGTCATACAAGGTTACCGTAGTGTCATTCCGGCGCATGCCGGAATCCAGGGCCGTTGTACGTCCGAAAACCTCTGGACTCCGGCCCCGGATCAAAGCCTGCCCCGTTCTTGAAACAGGGTCCGAGGTGACGTTCTTTCGCCGGCGATGCCGCCTGCAACGACCACGATGACGCTGGCAAGGGCCAGCCATTCTTTGATCTTTGCCAAGGTTGGCGTTGGCCTGGATTCAGCTTGTGCGACCCTGTGTGTATCTCCTTCTCGTTTGTCCTCGTTTGTCGTCATACCCTGGCCTGCGGATGAAGCAAATTTGCGGATTGTGTCAGCTTCGCAGTGTGCGGCGGCCTGCCGAACAGGGTCAACCCTGTGGCGGTTGCTTGCGGCCGGCGAATATCCTACAGTCGTTCGCGCCCTTATTTCAGGGACCACCCGCGTCAACAACCTTTCCATAAACAAGGGGAAACACCGTGAGAGATGTCGCCATTGTCAGCCCTGTTCGCACGGCGGTCGGGAGCTTTGGTGGGGCGCTGAAGGACGTATCTGCCGCCGAGTTGGGATCGACGGTTATCAAAGCCGCCTTGGAGCGCACGAGCCTGGCGCCCGAAAAGGTGGACGAGGTCATCCTGGGGCACGGCTATGCGAGCGGCGAGGAGCCGGCGATCGGCCGCCTGTGCGCCCTGAAGGCCGGGCTGCCCATCGAGGTGCCGGGGTATCAGTTGGACCGCCGTTGTTCGTCCGGCCTGCAGGCCATCCTCAACGCCAGCATGATGGTGCAGACCGGCAACGCGGACGTGGTGATCGCCGGTGGCGTCGAGAGCATGAGCCGGGTGGAGTTCTACAGCACGGACATGCGGAGCGGTAGCCGCCTGGGCTCGGTGACCCTGCACGACCGCCTGACGCGGGCGCGTTTCACGGTGGCCCCCGAGGAGCGTTTCGGGTTCATCTCCGGGATGATCGAGACGGCGGAAAACCTCGCCGAGCGCCACGATATCTCGCGCGAGGAGCAAGACGCTTACGCCCTGCGCAGCCACCAGCGCGCCGTGGCGGCGCGGGAGCAGGGCCTGTTCGCCGACGAGATCGTGCCGGTCAGCGTGCCACAGCGTCGCGGCGACCCCAAGGTGTTTGAGGCGGACGAGGGGCCGCGCCCTGACACGTCCCTGGAGGTTCTCGCCAAGCTGCGGCCAATGACGAAAGGCGGCACCGTGACGGCGGGGAACGCCAGCTCGCAGAACGACGCCGCGTCGGTCTGCCTGGTTGTGGCTGCCGACAAACTCGACGAGCTGGGGCTGACGCCGATGGCTTTTCTGAGGGGCTGGTCGGTGGCCGGTGTACACCCCGCCTACATGGGCATCGGACCGGTGCCGGCGGTGCACAAGCTGTTCGCGCGCACCGGCGTGACGTTCGACGACATCGACGTGATCGAGCTCAATGAAGCCTTCGCCTCCCAGGTGCTGGCGGTGGTGAAGGAATGGAAGCTGGAGGACGACAGCAAGCTGAACGTGCACGGCTCCGGCATTTCGCTGGGCCATCCCATTGCTGCCACCGGTGCGCGCATTCTCACCACCCTGCTGCACGAGATGCAACGCCGCGACGCCCGCTACGGCCTGGAGACCATGTGCGTCGGCGGCGGCCAAGGCGTCGCGGCGTTGTTTGAGCGTCCGTAGCTCTTCAGGTCGGGTTAGGCAAAGGGGTAGCCCGGCATTCCGATTTGGCGGTCACCCACGCCGCCGGAACGAGCGAAAGGGGAAGCCTGTATGACGCACTCGCCCTACACCATCTACGCGGTGCAATACGCCCGCCGCGAGACTACCTCGACGGAGTTGTTCTACGGCGATTATCACAACACGCCGATGAAGATGACCTACTTCGTGTGGGCGTTGGTGAATGACCAGCACACGGTGGTCTCGACCTGGGCTTTACGGAGGAAGTCGGCACCCGCCGCGGGCGCGAGTTCATGCGCTGCCCGTCGGTGGGCCTGGCGGAACTGGGCATCGATTGCGCCAGCGTGTCGCACGTTATCGTCAGCCACCTGCACTACGACCACGTTGGCAATTACGACCTGTTCCCGAACGCCACCTTCTATCTGCAAGAAGACGAAATGCGGTTTTACACGGGCAAGTACGTGCGCCACGCCGCCTTCCGGCGTTCCATCGAGGTGGATGATGTGGTGGCCATGGTGCGTTACAACTACGAGGGGCGGCTGACGCTGGTTGACGGCGTGCGCGAGATCGTCCCCGGCGTGCACGTACACCGGGTCGGCGGCCACACCGCCGGCCTGCAGATCGTCACCGCTCAGACCGCCCTGGGACGGGCGGTGCTCGCCACGGACGCATCGCACTATTATCACAACATCGAGAAGGACGTGCCGTTCATGGTGCTGCACGACTTGCCCGGCATGTACGACAGCTTTGAGCGCATGCGGGAACTGGCCGACAAGCCGGAGCTGATCGTCCCCGGCCACGATCCCCTGGTTCTGGAGCGTCTCAAGCCGGTGGCAGAGGGCATCGTGTCGCTGGGATAGGCTTGGGCTTGAGGCCAGGTCTGGCACGCCTACTGGAGAAGGCCATGCATATACTCGTAAGCGGAACAAGCGGACTGATCGGTTCGGCTTTGACGCCTGAACTTGAGGCGGCGGGGCACCGGATAACCCGGCTGGTTCGCGGGCGGGCGCGTCCGGGATGGGGAGAAGTGGCCTGGGAACCGGAGGCCGGGCGCATGCCCCCGCAGGTTCTGGAAGGCGTCGATGCCATCGTGCATCTGGCGGGTGAGAGCATTGTCGGGCGCTGGACGGCGGACAAGAAGCGGCGCATCTATGAGAGCCGGGTGCGCGGCACCCAGATCCTCTGCGAGGCGCTGCGGCAGGTCGTCAAGCCGCCCAAAACCTTCGTGTGCGCCTCGGCCATCGGCTATTACGGCAATCGTGGCGAGCGCCTGCTGTTGGAGGAGAGCCGCGCCGGGGAAGACTTTCTGGCGCGTGTCTGCGTCGATTGGGAAGCGGCCGCGGCGCCGGCAGCGGAACGCGGCATCCGGGTCGTGTCGCTGCGCTTGGGCGTGGTGTTGAGTTCTACCGGCGGCGCCTTGGCCCAGATGCTGCCGCCGTTCCGACTCGGCCTCGGCGGCGTGCTAGGCGGCGGCGCCCAGTTCATGAGCTGGATTGCCCTGGACGACGTCGTGGGTGCCATTTCCCACGTGTTGACGACCGAATCCCTGCACGGCGCCGTCAACCTGGTGGCGCCTGAGCCGGTCAGCAATCGTGATTTTACGAAGACATTAGGCCGGGTGTTGCGGCGCCCGACGCGGTTCGCCGTGCCGGCTTTTGCCGTCCGTCTGATGTTCGGTGAGATGGCCGACGCTCTGCTGCTCGCCAGCACGCGCGTGGCGCCCGGCAAGCTCAATGCCTCGGGCTATACGTTCCGCTATCCGGAGTTTGAGGAAGCCCTGCGGCACGTGCTGGGCAAGCCGCTGCCCGCGCCGGAACCGTCGGTTGAGGCGCCTGTGCTATAATCCGCCGCGTTTCCTTGGTATCAAACCCTTTCCTGCTTATGTTGAGGAGACTGGTTCCCATGAAGAAGATATTCGACCGTGCATCGCAAGACGTTGGCAACATCCTGGCCATGGAGCACGTCAACGTGACGGCCCCCGACCAGGTGACGGCCACGCAGTTTTACGTTACCGGCCTGGGCTTTACCCGTGACCCCTACATGATGGTGAGTGCCGAAAACATGTGGATAAACGTCGGGCAGCAGCAGTTCCACCTGCCAACCCGCGAGCCGCAAGTGCTGCGGGGCGTCATCGGATTGGTAGTGCCCGATCTCGAGGCCCTCAAGATGCGCCTCACGGCGCTGCAGGAGCAGATGTCGGACACGCATTTCACCTGCGCCGAAGAAAACGGCCACGTCAACGTCACCGGGCCGTGGGGCAACCAGTTTCGCTGCCACGCGCCGGACCAAGAAGAATTCGGTGAGATGAGCCTGGGCATTCCGTACGTCGAGTTTCCGGTCAAGCGGGGCACGGCGGCAGGCATCGGACAGTTTTACAAGACCATCATGCAGGCGTCCTACACGCTGTCGGAAGACACCAACGGCGCCGTCGTCGAAGTGCTCGTCGGCTGTGAGCAGAAGCTGGTTTTCCGCGAAACCCGGAAAGCCATTCCGGCCTACGACGGCCATCACATCGCCGTTTATGTGGCTAATTTCTCCGGCCCGCACGCCTTTCTGGACGAGCACGGCCTGATCACCGAAGAAAGCGACAATTGCCAGTACCGTTTCCAGGACATCGTGCATCCCGACACCGGCAAGGTCCTGTTCACCCTTGAGCATGAAGTGCGCAGCATGCGCCACCCCATGTGGGGCCGCGAGTTTGTCAACCGCAACGCGGGGCAGAACATTCGCTCTTATGCCCGCGGGCGCGATTCGTTCGCCACGGTCGGCACCGCCCTGTAGCCTGGTTCCGACCGACAGCTACGCCCACAGCCAACCGAAGGCCGTCATCGCCGATGGCGGCCTTTGCAGGTGCTTCCTTCCCCCGTCAATCCTAATGTTCCCCACCCAGCAGTGCCTTCCTCCCGCAATAACTGCGCTGCCGTTTAAGGACGGCGCCACCGCCATTACGCGCCCGGACACGGGTGTCAGTTGTAGGTCGGATTAGTGAAGCGCAATCCGCATTTGCCGCGAAGCCAGCAGTCAGCCTGTATGGAACCTGAATGAAGGGGGCGTGACGAAATAAGGCGAGGCAATGGCGGGAAGGACGATGCGACGGCCTTCCGGGTAACGTGGCCAATTCCATGCCGCTGCCGGAAGCAGGACGCGGCAAGTGGCGACGGCATGAAAGGGAGGGGTGGACCATGTTCCCGTTCGTCCTCCACGGATGGGGGTGGCTCAATTCCCAAGCCGTTCGTTCAGGCAGGATGGGTCATTCGTCATTCTGCTATTCCATACAGACTTCTGCTGTCGGAGTTGGCTCCGACCGTCGTATAGCTCGACCGGCTTGGTGCCGACCAAGCGGTTCCATTACAGACGCACAAACCGTGCCAAGTCCCTGGCAAACGAATAAGTCCTTTGAACGAAAGAACGTCAGATCATGGATACGTGGGGATAAGGGATGTCGAGCTGATGCAGAATGCAACGGCCCGAAAGAGGCCGAAGGGAAGGGGAGGCGGCTAATTCTCTGAAATCGCGTCGCTTATGACGTGATCTGCGGGGAAATTTGGCGAGTGTGCTGATTTGCAACAATGTTGCATCCCGCAACGGTCGGCCAGCAATCCCCGATACCTTCCGGGCCACAGGAATGATGATGGCAACGAACACAAAACTGACGGCGGCCGTCGAGGCGTACTTCGCCGATCTTGGACGGGTGCGCGCATCAGGCGGTGCGACTGGGGAACGGTCGAGCTACGGGCCGCTCGCCAATCTGTTGGACGCCATTGGCGCGGCGCTCAAGCCCAAGGTGTTCTGCGTCGGCGAGCTTGCCGATCAAGGCGCCGGGCATCCCGACTTCGGCCTCTACACGGCAAGGCAGGGGCAGAAAGGCCGGCCGCGCGAGGGCCAGACGCCGGAGCGCGGCGTGGTCGAGGTGAAGACCGCCGATGACGATGCCTGGCTCACGGCGGACTCCGATCAGGTCAGCCGCTACTGGAACCGCTACCGGCTGGTTCTGGTGACGAACACACGCGATTTCGTGTTGGTGGGTGAAAACCAGGCAGGCCGCCCCGCGAAGCTCGAAACTTTCCGGCTGGCCGACAACGCGGACGACTTCCGCCGCAAACTGGAGAAGCCGCGTACCTTCGCCCGTGACGTGGGCGCCGGACTGGGCGAATATCTCGCCCGCGCCTTATCGCACCGGGCGGCGCTGGCCGAGCCGAAGGACCTGGCGTGGCTGCTCGCGTCCTACGCCCGCGACGGCCTCGCTCGTGTCGAGGTCAACGCCCGCCCCGCCGGAACCAAGCCCAGACTGAGACTCCCCGTCGCTCAAGGCAGTGCGCTCCGCCTTGGAAGAGGCGCTCGGCGTCCGGTTTGAGGGAGAGCGCGGCGCGCACTTCTTCCATTCAACCCTGGTGCAGACCCTGTTTTACGGCGTTTTCTCCGCTGGGTGCATGTGGGGTGCGCCGGGCGCCGCCGTACCTGGTGTAATTCGAACGGCGCACCGCGGTCTGGCATCTGCGCGCGCCCGTGTTGCGGGCGTTGTTCCAGCAGCTTTCCGATCCCGGCCGCCTGCAACCGCTCGGCCTCGTCGAGGTGCTGGACTGGACCGCGGCAGCGCTCGACCGGGTGGATCGCCCCGCCTTCTTTGCCCGCTTCCAGGAGGGCGAGGCGGTGCCTTACTTCTACGAACCCTTCCTCGAAGCCTTCGATCCCGACCTGCGCAAGCAACTCGGCGTCTGGTACACGCCAACCGAAGTGGTTCGCTACATGGTCGCCCGCGTGGACAAGGCGCTGAAGGACGATCTTGGCATCCCGGACGGTCTCGCCGCGGAAAACGTCTACGTGCTCGACCCGTGCTGCGGCACCGGCGCGTATCTGGCCGAAGTGCTGCGCCGCATCGCCGCCAACCTCGAAGGACAGGGCCTCGGCGCCCTCACCGGCGCGCGGGTGAAACAGGCGGCGACGCAACGGGTGTTCGGCTTCGAGATCATGCCGGCGCCGTTCGTCGTCGCCCATCTTCAAATCGGCTTGGCCCTGCAGGACCTCGGCGCACCGCTGGCGGACGACGAAACCGAACGCGCCGGCGTGTTCCTCACCAATGCCCTCACCGGCTGGGAACCGAGGACGACCA
Organism: Geodia barretti; assembly: GCA_030341885.1. Classification (NCBI taxonomy): domain Eukaryota; kingdom Metazoa; phylum Porifera; class Demospongiae; order Tetractinellida; family Geodiidae; genus Geodia; species Geodia barretti. The sequence goes on from CASHTH010003739.1 coordinate 110,147, forward strand.
AGCCGTTGCCGTTTCCCGAATTGGAGGAAGAACGTGACCGGGCGGAGCGCGTCAAACAGGAAACGCCCGTCCTCGTCATCATCGGCAACCCGCCCTACAACGGCTTCGCCGGCATGGCGGTGGACGAAGAACGGGAACTGTCGGAAGCCTACCGCTCGACGAAGCGCGTACGCCGCCCCGAAGGGCAGGGGCTGAACGACCTCTACGTCCGGTTCTTCCGCATGGCGGAACGGCGCATCGCCGACAAGACCGGCCAAGGCGTGGTCTGCTTCATCTCCAACTATTCGTGGCTCGACGGGCTGTCGTTCACGGGCATGCGGGAGCGCTATCTGGAGGCGTTCGACGCCATCCGCATCGACTGCCTGAACGGCGACAAGTACAAGACCGGCAAGGTGGCGCCGGACGGCTCGCCGGACCCGAGCATTTTCTCGGCGGCAGGCGATCCGGTTGGCATTCAGGTCGGCACCGCCATCACGACGCTGGTGCGCAAGGCCGACCACGCGCCTGTGGAGGCGGTCGGCTTCCGGCACCTGTGGGGTCAGGCCAAGCCGGCGGAGTTAATCGCAACGGCTGAGGCGGAACCGGTCGCGCTCTATCAAGAGGTCAAGCCCGTCCTGCCCCTTGGCCTTCCGTTCGTGCAAACCGCGGTGAGCGCTTCGTGGTTCGATTGGCCGTCACTGCCCGATCTGTTTCCGGTGTCGTTTCCCGGCGTTAAGACCAGCCGTGACGGGTTTCTCGTCGACGTTGACTTGGACCGGCTCCGGGCGCGCGTCGCCGATTACTTCGACGTGGGCTTGAGCCATGAGGAAATTGCGCGGCGCTATCCGGGGGTGATGAAAACCACGGCGCGGTTCGATGCCCGCGCGGTGCGCGACGCCCTGTTGAAGCGCGGTGGGCCGGACGAGGCTGGTTTCATACGCTTCGCTTACCGGCCGTTCGACAACCGGTGGCTCTATTGGGAGGCGGAAACGAAGCTGCTGGACGAGAAACGTGCCGATTATCGGCCGCACGTGTGCGAGGGGAATCTGTGGCTGGTTTTACAGAACAAGGCACGACCCGACTTGTCGCCCCCGCTGGTTATTTCGAATATCGGTGACCTGAATCAGATGAACAGCGGTGTTTATTGTGTCCCGGTGCAGTTAACCGATGATGGTTTCGGAGCCAACGGCAGGGAAGCAAGTCGCCGTCCCAATCTTTCGGGAGCAGCGCAACGCTATCTCAATCGTCTGGGCGAGGGTGTTGAGGACCTGTTCTGCCACGTCATTGCCGTGCTCCACGATCTCGCCTACAACGAGCTCAACGCTGATGCGCTACGAGCTGAGGGGGCGCGCATCCCTCTCCCAGGTTGGCCGGACGGCGGGGCCAAAGGCGCGGCGGCGGCACTCGTCGAATCCGCCGCGCGCGGACGCGAACTCGCGGCTCTCCTTGATCCCGACACGCCGGTTCCGGGCGTCACGCAAGCGCCGCTGCGCCCGGAGATTGCCGCCATCGCCGTGCCAGCCACGACGGACGGGCGCAATATGTCTGGCGAGGATTCGCGGTGACCGCGGGGTGGGGGCATTTCGGTGCGGGCGATGCGGTGATGCCTGGGCAGGGTCGTGTCGTGGAGCGGGCTTTCACCCCGGCAGAACGCGCGGCGATGGGCGATGTCATGCCGTCGCTTGGCGAAACCACGTTCGACGTGTATCTCAACGCCCGCGCCTTCTGGCGCAACGTTCCGGCCGCCGTCTGGGATTATCGGCTCGGCGGCTACCAAGTGCTCAAGAAGTGGCTGTCGTACCGCGAGCGCGCCATCCTCGACCGCCCGCTCAAGCCCGGCGAAGTCCAGCACGTCAGCGACACGGCCCGGCGGATCGCCGCGATTCTTTGGACGACCGCGCGGCCGGTTGGCCCATTGTCGGGAGCGTCTTCTGATGGATGAGGGACATGCGACGCAGACTGACCCGATCATCGCCGAACTACGGGCCGTACGAGACCAGCACGCAGCCCGGTTCGATTACGATGTGGAAGCAATTTTCAGAGACATTCGGGCCCGGCAGAAAGCTTCCGGCCGCGAATACGTCCGCTATCCCGCCCGCCGAGCCTCGTTCAAGCCGGACACTCTGAAGCGTGCCTGACGTGTGCCAGAATGGATGACTAAAAGGGGAAGCCGAGCCGCTGTAGCGCCGGGCGGTTCGACCTCTTGGGAGAGTTGAAACGATGAGAAGACCCTCTCCAAATTTGAAGAGGGTTCGTGTCGCGGGCAGGGTGAAGCCAGCGATTTACGACGCGAGCGGTATAGGCCGGCTGCTCCGGTTCGTCGTAATCTGCTCCGTGTCCCACAGCTTGGCGAAGTTGTAGGCCCGCGGGCAGTGGGTGTAGGACTCTTCCACGTTGATGATGACGCCCTGCAGGTGCTTGGCGTTGTCGTCGGTCCAATAAAGGGACAACGCCACTTTCTGCCGCTCCAGCTCCTCGCGGTCCACGATGGTTATGGTGCCGTTGATACGCACCGTATCGTTAAGGCCAGGAATCATGAACAGCAGGCCGACGTGGGGGTTGTCGTCCATGTTCTGGTAGGACTGGAACAACCGGTTGCCGGCAACGTCGGGCAGCAACAGGCGCCTGCTGTCAATCACCTTGACGAATCCGGGTTTGCCGCCCTTCGGCGAGGCATCGCAATTGCCGTCCGGGTCCGCCGTGGCTATCACCACGAAGGGCGAAGCAGCGATGAACGCCTGCACGAATTCCGACATCTCGCCCTTGACCTTGTCCTTGGCCCGCGGGCTCATCTCGCCAAACTGATCGTTGAACCGACTGGCATCCTGCACAAGGGTGGTGGCTGCGTTCGTGGAAGCTGTAGCAGTCATTTCTTACGACCTCCTAAGGAAGTTTGTCGAGTGGTCGACCCATTCAAGCGGTTTTGGCGCGTCTTCGCCCTCAACCTCAAGCCACAGGGCGATTGCCTCCTGCATCCGTTCGAGCAACTGATCAATTGACGTGCCTTGGGTATGACAACCCGGAAGGGCGGGAACACTCCCTACGTAGTAGCCGTCCTCGTCCTTCTCGATAACGACGGTGTATTCAGTGCTCATTTTCATAGCCTCCCCCCAGCCTCTAGAGTATTTCCGAATCATATTACAATGGATGGACTCTTACGCCCCCTCTCCCTATCGGTACAAACCGGCAACTTGGTTTACCCCCTCTCCCCTGGTGGGAGAGGGTTGGGGTGAGGGGGAGGCGGTTGTCGGATGGCAAGTCGTCTTGAACCGAAAACGCTCTAAGTTGTTGACGGTTATCCCTGCCAAAGCCCGGACCCACGCCGTGCAAGGAACCTACCAAGGTCCAGCCAATTCACTTCCCATGCCTGAAGGCATCGTATCGTACGCCCGCCGCAGCCACAATGCGGGGTAAATCCACCGCCAGCACATAACCTGCGGCGATGAGTTCCTGCGCGGCGGCTCGTACGCGGTGCAGGTATTCCTCGCGGGATGAATAACGCTCGTCGATGGACGGGCGCGGGTCGCCCGTCTCGCGGTCGTCGCGGGTGGCGGCGAACGGCAGGGTCCAGCCGGCCAGTCCCCCCGTAATGCCGATGACCAGGTCCGGGTTGCCGACGGCCTCGTGGCGCAGGTTCCAGCCGGTGTGGGTGGCCAGCGGCACGGTGACGTCGGGCAGGCGAATCCCGGCCCGTTCGTTGCCGTCGGCGTCCACGTCGGAAACCAGTGCCGGGTAGGTTTCTCCCTCAGCAGCCGGGAGGCGCACGGTGCGCCCATGTTCGGTTTCGGGGCCGTAGTCGAGCCGCATGGCCCGCGTCACCTTGCGTGGAAAGCGCACGCCCGGCAGGCCGGCGAAGGCCGTCTCGAGGCTGTCGGAAGGCACGCTGGTGCCGTCATCCAGGGACGGGTGGCGGCTGGCGGGAGCCGGCACCCCTTCGCTGGCCCAGCGGTCGAGGTTGATCAGGGCGGCGCGCAGGAGCGGGTTGAAATCGACCGTGTTGAACGGCAATTGCCCGCGCATGCCGTCGGCGGTTCGCCACCCGGCGAGGGGGAATAGCCCAGAGGTGTGGTGCGTACCGGAAAAATGGTAGCGCCGCACCGACGGCGATTCCGGCTGGTCGCGCATCGTTTCCAGATCGGTGTGGATGAGCGCCGCGTCGCCGCGCCAGTACTCTGCCGACGTGTTGGTGAACATGACCTTGGGCACCTTGCCGCGCACCTCTGGTTTTTCCAGCAAGGCCCCGCGGCGGCCCGTGAGCGGATCGGTCTGCGGCGTGTCGGTGAACGGAAACAACTCCGGGATGATGAAACAGACGTCCTTCGACGGCTGGCCAAAGCGCAGATTGAACTCGCCACGCATGGCGCCCGCTACGTGCGGGATGACACCATCGAGGGCCAGCCGCTCTGCCTCGTCCTCCACCAAGCCGTGATAGAGCATTTGCCGCAGGAACCGGCCGCTCTGCGAGGCCCCGAAGGCGTAGGCGTAGTCCAGCCGACCGGCGCAAGGGTTGCCGTCGCCCGCGCTGCCGTGCTTGAGGAACGAGGCGATGTCGCGCACCGCGGCGAAGCCGAGCCCGACGATGCGGCTGCCGCGCGTCATGTACACCAGTTGGTAGATGCGGCCCGGCTCGAAGCCGGCGTGCAGGTGCACGTAATTCGGCGCTGCGTCACCATCCATCCGAACGAACGACCACGCCGCGCGTGGAATTTCGGTGGCCGGCGCGTTGGGGTGGTCGCGCACCTGCAGAAGTGCTTCGGCCTCGTTGACGTCGGCAGCGGGGTGCGGCGTGTGTTCGCGATCGGAAAGCAGCAATTGCGAGGTTAGTTCGTTGACTTGAAACTGGCACAGGATTCGCCCTTGCAGCGAACCTTGCGGTCCGAGAGCTTCCGGCGCTTGCAGGCCCATCAGTCCCGGCGTCGGCGGCACGTCGGCCTGCCAGCCGCACCATACCACCGTGTACCCCCGGCGCATGAGAAAGCCGTTTCCCGGCTTGGGCGGCAGGCTGTGGTCCACAATGTCCGGAGCGTCGTTAAAACGCGGCAGAACCGTTTTGCGCCCGCGGTTCATCACGTCGAAGAACATCCGACGGTTGCCGCGCTCGGGATCTGTCGGCTGCAGCATGGCGAACTGCGCCGAGAACGCCACCGTGCCATCCGCCTCGCGCGGGGCCAGCTCCAAGTCGGTTATGGCGGCGTTGCGCGGGTGCAGCGGGTCCACCGCGAAGTGCGCTGTGCCCCGCAGGTATTCGTACGGCCCCGCCGGGTCGAAGGATTCCCCGTTGGCAAACGGCTCGCGTTGTGTGATGTCGAGTTTGACGACTGGCATGGATAAGTAATCCCCCTTGGAAGGAAATGTCGGATTACGCTGCGCTCATCCGACCTACATGTGTTACAGGGGTTTCATGATGGCCATGTACGCGGCGATGGCGCCGAGCAGCACCACCACGGCCCACAGGCTCTTGCCGCCGGCGCCGAGGCGGTACACGAGCCCCGTAATGCCGCCCAGCACCAGCCAGATCGCCAGCTTGACGAACAGCCAGCCCGGCCACGGCCAGGGAATGCCGAGCCGCGCCATCATGCCGAAGCCGCCCAACAGGACGAGAAACAGCCCGATGCCGTGCGTGATGCCCGCCGGCTTGCGCCAGACGTTGTCGGCCTTGGCGCCGCCGTTGAAAACGTGGACCATGACGCCGCCGAGACTGACGAAGATCATGATGATGCCGAGGAAGTGGGTTAATTTGTACACGGTGTAGTCGATCATGGGGGCTCCGTTTGCTCAGATGGTTGGTTCGACGTCGAATACGGTCGGCTTCTCAACCGGCGTGCGCAGGGCGTGCAACAGGCGCTCGACAAACGCGCGGCGCCAGGCGTATTGCGCCGCCGGCGGGTCCTCCGGATCGCCGAAGGGATGGTGGAAACGCCCGCCGCGCACGATGCGGTTGGCGCCGACGCGCGTTGCGACGGTGTAAAGACAGGTGGCCAGGGCGGTGGGAATGCCCTCGCGTTCGCAGGCTTTGGCGATCGTAGCACCGCTACGCGTGCCGGTGCCTCACGTCGCCGGTAGCACGACGGCGCCGACGCCGCGCTGCTTCAGGGTGGCGGCCATTTCGGCGCCGATTTTCTTCATGGCGTTGAGGCTGGCAAGATTGCCGACGGTGACTAACAAGTCGTCCAACAGCCCGCCGATGATCCCCTCCCGTTGTAGGGCGCGCATGGCGTCCAGAGGCACGACGCGATTCGGGTCCAGCAGCGCCGCGGTGTTGTCATAGCCGCCATGCACGATGTCCCAGTCGCCGGGCATCAAGTGTTGCATGTCGCCAATGGCATAGGCGGCCCAGTGGCTGGCGCCGGCGGCGGGCAGGCGGTCGGGGTTGCCCTTGGGCACCAGGCCGCACTCGGTGACCAATGCAAAGCGGGTGCGGCTCGGGTCGGCAAGCGGCGGCGGCGGGGGCACAGGCTCGAAGGTCTCAACGGTAATTTCGCTGGCGTAGGGTTCGTCTTTCCACTTGCGCAGTGCAAGGTCTACCGCGCGTTTCGCCGCCGGCACGCCGGTGTCCACGGTGCGGCGCACGTCGCGCGGCAGAAAGCCTTCTTGCGCTGCCGAGCCGAGGGGTTCGCCGCGGGCGCGTTTGAGCGCCAAAGCCGTCATGCGTTGCAGAGCCGGTTGCATGCCGGCAGCGCTGGCCGTGGTGCTCACGGCGAAGATGTGCTGCGGCAGGAACACCTCGCCGCCCGGGTTCTCGGCGTGCAGGCCGGTAACCGCGGGAATTCCCAGGCGCTCGATTTCCAGGCACAACCGGCCACAGGCTAGCCCGTACCGTCCGGAGCCGAAGGCCGGGCCGGCGATGAAGGCATCGGCGCCTTGCTGTCGCACGTATTGCCGGACCCGCTCCACCACGGCTTCCTCCTGCTCGCCGAAGTAGCCGTCGCCGCACACCACGGTGCCGATGACCTCGGCCTGCCCGTCGCATAATTTCTGCAAGAGCATTCCCGGCCCCAGTGGCCCCGCGTGCGTCTGCACGGCGTGATGCGCCTCGGCCTCGCCGCCAATGCCGCCGAAAAAGGCGTTGAGGTAGTGCACCAGGCGTAAGGGGCGAACGGTGTCATCAGTCATGCGTGTTGCCCTTCATTTGGTGTCAGGCGTCCACCGCCGACAGACCTTGGAACGTACGCTTCCATACGGCGCCGTACCAGCACGCGACTTGCAGCGGCCCGGCGGCATCGAGGGGTTCCTGCGCGCGGTTCGGCTGCACGGTGGCGCCGCCGATGACGCGCGACACCGCCGGGGCCAGCGGGATGTCCCAGCCGACACCACCGACGCTGACCAGCGCATCGGCTTCCGGGACGTGATCGACGAGGGTCGGATTGCTGCCGTCGGCGTTGCCCGCCTCCTGCATGATGGCGACGGTGCGAATGCCCATTTGCTCGCACGCCTTGATCGTCTGCATGAAGTCGATGGTATTGTTGCCGCCGGTGCCGCCGACGTCCGCCGACACGATGGCCACTTGCGCGCCCAGCAGGCTGGCGAGGCGCGCCATCATCCAGCCTTGACGTTCCTTCAGCGCCTGCGTGTCTTGCCAGCCGCGGCCAACCACCACGCCGAGGAAGTTGAGGTCGCGGCCATGCCGCCCGTATAGCTCGCGCACCAAGTCATTGCGGCTGTGTCCGTAGGTGATCGAGCGTCCCGGTTGCCGGTAGTTGCCGCTGACCAGGGCGCCGTCGAGCATTTCGTTCGGGTGCAGCAGGGTTGGCTCCAGTCCCTGCGTGTGCCGGCCGTACAGGAACGTCTGCGCCAGCAGGCCCTGCTGGTGGAGTTGATCCAGGAAAACAACGCGGGGCAGGGCGTCGTCAACGGGCTGCAAGTCGTATACGTCGGTCTGCGGCGGCTCAAGCTCTACGGTGGCCTCGGCCAGGTATACGGCTGCTTTGAGCTTGACGCGGTGCAGGGCGGCATCGAAATCGGCGTTGCTGGCGCCGGGGGCCGGGCCGCAGACCAGGACCACGTTGGCGGTGTCCGAAAAGGGGCAGCAAGCCGTTGCCGGCCCGCTCATGTCGACGGTGGCCTCGGCCGCCGACAGGGCGCCGCTGGTCGGTTCCGGAAACGTGCCGCTGACCAGCACCGCGGTGTCCGTCAACACGTGGGTTCGGCCGGTGCCGGCCGGCGAGGCGGAATCGAAAAAGCCGGGATAGACCGTTGACCGGCCGGTTACTTTGACCATTGGCGATACGGCATCCAGAACGTGCACGATGCGGCACGATTCGCCCGGGTGGGCAAGATGCACGGCGATATCGGCAACAGCAGCGGGCTCGGCGATGCGGGTCTGGAGTTCCGCGTCGTCGATGAACAGGGTGCCGTTTTCGTAGGCGGTTCGGGAGGCAAAGGCAAGGCGCCGCACGGGGAAGGTGCCGATCTCCAGGTGCCAAGTGTGGACGTTCATCCCGTTTCCTCGTGGCTCGCTCAAGTGCAGCTTGGCCTCTGAAGAAGTCGCCGAAGGGTCTCAAGTAAGGCGCTATTATGGCCAAGCGCCTTGGGCCGAACAAGCCGAAAGGCCAGGCTCGCACCCGCCGGCCGTGCCGTTTCGGTCGTGTTGACAATTTTGTGGGCGTGATGCAGGCTACGCGCCGTTACCGGCGTGAATTCAAGGTCATTGCGAGGATTGGATGGTGCAGGCACACGGCAATTTTTTCAATTTTTACCAGCACGGTTTCATCCGTGTCGCCCTGGGCATTCCCGAGGTGCGGGTGGCGGACCCGACGTTCAACGCCGCCCGTACAGTGGCGCTGATCGAGCAAGCCGAGGCCGCCAAAGCCGTGCTGGTGGTATTCCCGGAACTGGGCCTGACGGCCTATTCGTGCGAAGACCTGTTTCATCAGCAAACACTCCTCGCCGGCGCCCAGGAGGCGCTCGGTACCGTGCTCCAGGCAGTGCGCGAAACCCATCTGATCGCCGTCGTCGGCCTGCCTCTGCAGGTGGACAATCTGCTGTTCAACTGCGCCGCGGTCCTGCATCAGGGCCGTATTCTGGGCGTCGTGCCTAAGACCTTCCTGCCCAACTACCGGGAATACTATGAAATGCGGCAGTTCGCTCCAGGC